>PVKU01007187.1:0-91549 GCA_004027475.1 Anoura caudifer
TGTCCCCATTTTCTGGAGCCAATCTTCTCCAAGCTCCCACGCAGGCGCTGTGACTTGAGGTTCCTCCCCCAGTCATGTCTTGGGGGGGGTCCTTTCCATCCCTCTGGCTCAGAGCATGGTCACAGCTATTTAACACATCTAAGCTACTAGCCAAAGGCTATGGATATGTTAAAGGACCATGCCATGGATTAGCAGCTCTTCATGTCCCTGCTCCATGTGTCCCTTCCCCCAACTCATACCTGTGGGGGAAGGGGTGAGGACATCTTATATGTCCCTCTAATATTTTCTGGACACCCTGAGTTCTGGGCCCCATTCCAACTCCCTTTTGGGGCCCCTCTCTTGGCTGCACCCTGTTACACTCTCTCTCCCTTTGCACATGCACAAAGAAGAGGTGATGTCATAAGCACTTCTGATGTGAGCACACAGCAAGAAGTCAGCCACCTGCAAGCCAGGAAGAGATTCTCCCCAGAACCCAGCCATGCTGTCACCCTGATCTCAGACTGCTAGTTCGCAGTACTGTGGGAACTAAATACCTATTGTTTAAGCTGTACAGTCTGTGGTACGTGGCTTTTTTTGTTTTTGTTTTTGTGTTTTGAGAGACAGGAAGGGGGGAGGGGGACAGAGAGAGACACACACATTGGTGTGGGAGGAAAAGAAACATTGATCAGTTGCTTCCAGTACTTACCTGACCAGGGATCAAACCTGCAACCTAGGCATGTGCCCTGACTGGGAATTGAACCTGCAGCCTTTTGATGTACAGGACGATGCTCCAACCAACTGAACCACCCAGTCAGGCCATTGTGTGGTATTTTGTTATGGCAGCCTGAGCTCGCTATCATGAATTACAAACACTTATTTTAGATCTTTTGTGTGCCACGCATGGGCCCTGTAGGGAATTATGACCCCTGCTGCTGTGCAGTTTAGGTAAATCCTGTTGTTCTTAACCTGACATCCAGCAACTTTTAGTCAAAATATACTGAGCACCCACGAGGAGGAAGACACTGTGTTGAGCATCCGGTTTATCACAAAGATGGCGAAAAGCTCTGAGCCCTAGAGGGAAAGAAAAATTATTGTGATTCAATGGGAGTTGAGTCTGGTAACATGTTTGAGTTATGTAGATAGCTGAAGTGATGATTCCAGGCAAAGAATCTAAGTAATGGATGAAGTCATAAGATTATAGTGTTAATTGTCTTTAGTTCAACACATTTTCCCAGTTTTTAACTTTTTTAAAAAAGAAAAAAGTAAAAAAAAAAACCTGTTCCTTGCAAAAAATTGTAAAGAAGTTGGAAGAAAGACACTTTCGATCCCACTATAGAGAGCTTCTATTTTCTTTTTTAATGTCATTTTTAACTTATGGATATAAATTTCTACTTTATGGATATAATACAATTTCCTTATCTAATCTCCTAACTTTAAACATTTGGAGTATTTCCATTCTTAATTTATTTTTTTGCTATTTTAAAGAACTTGATGAATAATTCCATGGGTAAATCTTTGTATCCATTTAAACCTTGAAAAGAATCTTTGAAGAGGATTTACTTAGTTGAAGGACATAAACATTGTTCAGAGCTTTGGGGTCTTCCTACCAACCACAGACATTTGTGGAGTCTTTTCTGTGTGAACAAGTGACACTCTGCCTGGCTTTCATATTAGGGTCCCCGGGTTGGGGGACACTGAGATGTGGATGAGAGGTGGCCTCGTGGAGTTTGTGTGGTCTCCCAAGGGAGACATACCTGTGCCATGGAAGTGCTGAAGACCTTTTATTTTGCAAGTGGTCGACACTTTCTGAAATGACACGAAACATTTTAAACCAGCTCTTGAGAGTATCTTCACCTAGGCATTGTTTTCTGGGATTCGGGGCCACCGTTAGACTTGTAAACAGGTCGTCCTTTGGCAAGGAAGAAACATGCTCATGGGTTACAGGTGATGTTCAGTTTCTAACACTGGACTGTGTGTATTATAAGGCTTCTCTGAGGAAATTTTGATTGATGGACAAAAAATTGTGAGCATAATAATTTATTTCCTTTAGCCTCATAACCCTGTTTCTCTAAGAGATTTTGCCAAGAGAGGCTCCTTTTGAACTATTTAAAATTTAAGTTTAGCATATATCCAGAAAAGTACACAGCTCAGAGTGCACAACTTGATAAATTATCACAAAGTGAACACATCCATGTTTTCACTACTCTGGCCAAGAAATAAAACTTAACAGCATTCCATAAAGTTCCTTTCTTATCTCCACCCATTCCTCCTCCCTTAAGGTAACTACTGTTTCTGAGTTCCAGCTACCTAGATTTTGTCTGTTGTGTTTGAGAATCATTTTTAAACTATACAAACCCCAGCTAATCTACCTGTATCTCTTATCCCCTGCTGTATAATAAACCTTTGAGATTGAAGATGACATTAGTATTTCTTTCTTGTGGCTCAGCAGATTGGCTGTGTGCTTCCTTTGTCCTTTCCTGGGCTCATTCATGCAGGTGCCTTCAGGCTGGGATCCAGGGCCTCTCCCCATGTGGTCTTTCTTCCTGGGTTTCTTTACGGGATGGCAGGCTCAGGACTGTGTTTCAAAAGGGCAAAGGTGGAGGCCTCAGGCCCTCTTGTGGTTTAGGCTTTGGAATTCACACAGCATCAATTTGGCCACATTCTGCTGCCCAAAACAAGTCACAAGGGCAGCCCAAATTCAAGGGAGAGGGGGAATACACTCCTTATCTGTGTGAGAGGAATGGTGAAGTCACATTGCAGAGGAGCTCACATTGAAGATTTGTGCCCATTTAACAATAGCACCTGATGACGAGTGCTATTAGGGCTATGTAGACCAAGATTATTAACTCAGAACTTTATTTACAGTATTGAGCCTTTGTTCCACCTGGTCCACGTGTGAACACTGCTCGTTGTCAGCTGGGGAAGATGGGAATCAGTTCTATCTTCATTTGGTACAACAGGATTGGATCAGGCTTTTAGGGATTTACCTTCCTTTTTTTTTTTTTGAATCAAGTTTGATCTTTTCCAGATCTTTTTCTTTTTAACTATTTCATTGTTTGAAGTGGCCCTTTGCTATCTCATGAAAAAATAAAAAGCTAAAATCTTTTACCAACATGAAAACTTCTGGGGTTTGTTTAACTGGTTGTTCTTCAAAGCACTTTGTACCTTGAATCATCAGAGGTAAGATTTATGGTGTAGAGACCCCTTCCTTTTTCTTCTGGCTGTGGACTCCCAGAATCAGAGAGTATTTAGGAGGCCTTATACATTTGACTCCTGGGTCCTGGAATCTGTATTAAAATGAAATACTCAAGGCTGTTTGATAAAAGAAGAGGCTCTGACTCTTTAAAAATAACCAGTTTACATATTACCAAATAGATGCCTAATGGGTGATTTTCTTTGAATTGTTTTTTTTCACTAGAAGTTGTGGATTTGATTGGTAATGATGAGCAAAGAGTGGGCTCCCCTTAGTGAACATGAAAAATCTTCAAAGCCATCATTGAACTTAGTGCTTTCCATTCACTGATTTACAGGGCTTTGGGGGGCTAAATTAGGCAACCTATGGTTAGCACATGGTACATAAGAAAAGCTCAATATGGATCACCATCAGCACTATGAGACGAGTAAGACTAGCATGCATTTAATTGAGCACTTGCTGTGATCAAGGCTCTTCAGTTATGTTAACTCATATGATCCTCAAAAAACCCCGAACGATTAGTTCTGTTATTATACCCATTTTGTGGATCAGGAGACCAGGCACAGTGAGTTAAATAATTCACAGAGCTAGTCAGTGGCAGAGCCGGGATTTCAGTCCATGCTGTCTGAGTCCAGAACCTTGGTACCGTTTTATTGCTTCTCTCAGGAGTGGAATTTTCGCATCTGTTGACGTGATGTCTGGATTATTAGCAAAGGCAGGATATCTGACCCTGTTATATAGGCTCTGCCCTCCACTATTGTTTAATCTCAGGGCCAGGACTCTGCAGTGGTGAAGTCACTGGGCCTCTGAACTGTTTGTGCCGAGTTGCTGCCTCACTCAGTTAATGATCTCTCTTGGGTTTTAGCTTTCCACTGAATCTAGTGTTCATTCTTTCCCTCTGAAGAATGCAGTCTTCCTTAAAGCTTGACAGCTTTCCCCCTCTGTGATTACCTAGTCCTGCAAATAGCTAACAACTTTCAAGAAAATTCCCTTTCTCCCAATGTTGGCATTCCGTATGATCTGCAAGGCCTGAGCTGAATGCCCTGACCTTGGTATGTTTCTTAGGCCACCTTTTCTCTTTTCTCTGGTTTGGGCTAGAGATGATAATGAGTTTCTTGGACATGAAACATATAATTGCCATGGTTTTCCTTGGCATTTAGTGGGTATTTCTGATTTATCCTCCTGCCTCCCTTTTTTACTTATAAGGAATTTTTACTTTTTGCTTCATGCTTTCTCACTTTAAAGCTTTCACATAACTTAATTATTAGTGGGTATTTTGATACATCTTGAAGGCAAGACTTTATTGCTCATTTTTTGCTAACGTCTTTCCCAATTTAGAAAAACTTCAGGTCTGACACCATGTTAGGCATCTCACATACATTATTTATTCTTTAAACAGGTTTATGATGTCCATGTCATTGTCCCTATTTTATGGATGTGGAACCTGGAGGAAGATTATGGAACTTACCCCAGGTCAGGTAGTTAGTGTCCCGTGTGGTGCTGGGCTCAGAGCTCAGGAATTCCTGATTCCAAAGCCTGTGCTTTTTCCTGTATGACTTACCCCATGCTACATATCCTTCAGACACCTTTTAAATCTCTCATGGAACAAACTTGGAAACCAGAACAGTTTTGTATAAAGTCTATTATCGGGAACTTGCTATAGTTAATGTTTTTTCTCTTCTTCCTCATCATCCTCTTTCCATTTTCCCTTTGAGTTTCTGAGATGAAGTAATGAAATTTGGAGGCGAGAAGGCTTGGGATTAGGTTCTCTTTAAGTTACTTGGCAAGAGAAAACAAAAGAATAGATGTCATGAGAAACTTTCCCCCATTGTATCTCTAAACTCACGAAAGATACTGTGTTGGAAAGTTCAGTTCTTCCCATGAGGGAAATTAAGAGAGGGAAGAAAGATCTTGGCAAAATTCTGTCCCTCCCGCCCGCCCCCCCTTTCCTGCTGACCAGCCTCAGTGTTTTGTGCTTATTTCTTTGCTTTCCTCTTCTACCACCTACCTTGCCATTGCTCATACTAACGACACCTTTCTGACATGGTATCTTGTTTCTCTCTGTTGCCACTTGACCTTCACTTTGGGGGCTATCAGAAGACCTACATTTTAGGTTGCAGTGCCTCTCTGTACCCACGTCACTCCCTTTTTGCCCTGGTCTTGCTCTTTGGTACTTCGTGGAGTTCAGGTGCTTAGGTGCGAGCTTTCATTACCTCTGTCAAATGAACAGAAACAAAGAAATGCAAGAAAAATGAATTTTGTAGTGAGATGGCTAAAGACATAATGGTGTGGGTTTGCAGGTGTTGGGTCAGGTAAATTTGGGATAAAATCAGGGTGCTGCCACTTACTGGCTGGGTCACCACAGGCAGTTTATCAAACCTTTTTGAGTTGATTTTCTCATCTTGTGTATACTTCAAGATGGTTGGGAACATTAGATATGATTAAATGAATTAAACAACCTAGACAGTGTCTTGCACATAGTGGGGGCTTAATAGATGACAGTTGTTAGTTCAGCTGCTACAAAGGCACAAAGCAAGGTGATCTGAGGGACTTGTGGTTCATCATCGTGTTGTAGGATTGGTTTTGGAAGAAGAGGCTCCTTTGGGATTATCTAGTCTGAAATCTTTATTTTACTTACAGACCAGGAAACCATGAGCCAGAGAAGTCAAGTGACTGAGTCATAGCTATAGAACTAGCTAGGGACAAAGCTGAGATCAGAACCCAGAACTTCTAACTCTTAGCCTTTGGTCTTTCTATGGCATCATGACTGATAAAATCCAGATATTTACACCAGCATCTCCAGGGCACCTGTGGAGGGGTGGGGTATTAAGAAATCAACTTCCTGGACTCTCTCCCAGTCTATTATTAAATCAGAATCTCTGGAGGTGTAGCCAGGGGTCTTCATTTTAACAGACACCTTGGTAATTTTTATGCATCTTAGGAGTTTGCATTTGTATGAGTTTGGGATGACAATTATTTGAGTTGACTATATGTTTGAGCCTCTTGTTTGAGTTACAGGACCAAGTCCTAGTCTAATGATGTTGGTAGTAATGATGCTCATAGCAGCTGATGCCTACTGAGTACCCACAGAGTGCCAGACATGGTCTGAGCACCTTCGGGCACTTAGAACAGTCTGGCATGTGGTAAGCACTTTGTAAGTGTTAGCTGTAATAACCTTGCATAACCCTCAAGATACCCTTTGGAAAGTCATTATTGTCTCTTTATAGATAATTGTCTCTTTATAGATATTGTCTCTTTATTGTCTCATAATAAACTGACGTACAAAGAAGTCACATAACTTTGCCCAAGGTCACATAGTTGGCAAGTGGCCAAGCTGGCATTTAAACACAATGTGTGCCTACTGTTGAAACCTATGTGAGATAGTAGACATATGCACGTGAAATATATTTCAGTAAATGTTTAAATTTAAAGGTTTTTTTCTCATTAGAAGAATATTCCTCCATGTTTGATTGATGTAGTCTGCTGAGGCAGACCTAAGGAAAACCTCAGTTTGCAACATTTCTTAATGAACAAGCTGGTAAAAAGAGTTTGTTCAAAAGGGAAATGTTCTTACTTTTCAGTCTCTGTTTGTGCAACTGAAATGGGCAGCAAAGGGAGAAAGTGGCAGGGGCCCGGAGTGCCAGACTCAGCTTTTTCAAGTCCAAAGAGCTATTAAAGACTGGAGGACTTGGGAAGGCTTCATGTGTTGTGCAGTTTTGTATTTTTTCTGCTTCTTGTTTTTGACATTAGTTGACCCAGAAATTTTGGGGTGTTACATATGGAGCCCCAGCAGCTGCACATGGACTGAAATTACCCTTCCATAGCACATGGCGGTGAGACCTACGGTGTGTGACTCTTATTACTGATATTATACAATGTTCCAGCCACCACAGCTGAAAACCAAACTACCCCAAAACTCAGTAGTTTTAAAACAGCATTAATTTTACTCACCAATCTGCAGTGTAGACAGGGCTCATCAGAGAGAACTTATTTCTGCTCCACTAGGCATCAGCTGGGGTGACCTGAGGGGTGTGGGCTGGACTCATCTGAATCCTCTGCTCACTCACATGTCTGGCATCAGGGCTGGGAGGACTGGAACAGCTGGGGGCAGGAACAACTGGTCATTTCTTTATGGTGCGTCTGTATGGTGACTCTAGCATTAGTGGCTTCACCTTCACAAGGTAGCTCTGGGCTTCAAATCATTTGTCCATTGAGAGAGAGATGAGAGAGCACCGAGAGTACACACCAGGCAGATGCCACCTTTCCCCTGTGACCTAGCCTCTGCAGTCATGCAGTGTCACCTCTGCCATTTTCTTTGAGGTCACTGCAGTGGTTTATCAGGTTCAAGGGGAGGGAAAGGGGAGGGAACATAGGCCCCCATTGCTTGAGTGTCTTATTCATGGTAAGAATAACATGTGGGTTGGGCTGTATTGGTGTGACCATCTGTGGAAAACATAATGTGCCATATGTGTTTATTCTGCTCTTGCTAAATAGGCTCGTTCAAGGCTGGGTAGTTTATTGAGTCCCTTTATCCTCAGACTTGGTGTGATTTATGAATATACAGATGTTAAATAGACAAAATTTAAATAGTTTTAAAAATCTGAACTGAGTTTACTCAGAGCCATGTGACTATATGATGGGGAGTGGCTGGCAAAGCCTTACCTCATCATGGGGGAAGAATCCATAGATTATTTTTTTCTTTTAGGAGGGAGCTGACCCTTCGTCTTTGTCCAGAAGCCTGGGCAACCTCACAAAGCACTTAGCTACTGTAACTTCTTTTGCCTGTTGTTTATTGGGGCCAAAAATGTTCAAGGGGCTTGTGAATAAGACAGACATGGTTCTATTCTTTTGAAACTTAGATTCAAGCAGAAAAGACAGACAGCAGACAAATAAGTAAATGGATAAGGATTTCATATATTTATAAGGTTCATATAGTTATAAGGTAGACAGATGGGGAGAGCCCAGGATGGGTAGTAGTTGCTGTGATGTTGTTTGAGCTTAATCCATTGCCTCAAACAACATCCCAGACAAGATATCTGAGGAGTTCCACTGAGCCGTCTTATTGGGATCCCTGTGCATGTACCCCATTTGTAAGCTGAGACAAGATTGTCAAGGAATAGCTAGGCGAGCATGGGCTTGTTCACCAAATCCTAAAATAGTAGTTGGATTTGCCACACCTTCAGTATCTACTCTACATTTTTATTTCTCACAATTCCTCCTCCAAAGAAAAGTTCGATAGAGGAAATTTAGAAGCATAAAAAAAGAAATACTACTTTCACACAGTAGATAGCAAACACATACTATTTATTTATTTATTTTCCCTGAGACTGAAAGTGTGAAAAGACTTAAGAAGATATTTTTTATAAATTTAAAAAACTGGATCTGTAACAGTTTATTTAGGGCAGTTAATAATGTTAGGATATGTCGCTTACCACTTAATGACCTACAAGGGCCTCTGTGATTTCCCTTCCACCATCTTATCCTATCCATACAATAAATATTAATTGTTGCCTTCTGTGTGTCAGTCTCTGGGGGCTGTGGGTAAAACAGTAATCAGCCTCCCTCCATTCGTGGAGGCAGACACAAAAGAAAGTAACCGGATAAAATGACTGTTAAGTCATAAAAATATCCAGGAAAGAAACTAATCATGGGTGATGGGGAGGGAATGACTTTAGACGAGGTGTCAAGGAAGGTCTCTCAGGAGGTGACCACAGGTGTCAGTTACGATGCTACCCAGCTGTCTAGCCTGGAAGGTGTATTGAACCAAATCCAGGACATCACTACCACCATGCTTATACCGTCATTGAGGAAAGACTGGATGAGACCTGGGGGCTGCTGTGGTTCCTGCATTGTATTTAGTTCTTGTAATTGAAGCTTAAAAAGAACCCTTTGCCCTTGCTGGAGTGATCCAGGGTGACTACTCAGTGACACTGAATGAGGGCACCTTGGCAGAGCTCCTCCTGCTCTGATCCCAGGTATGATGGGAACTGTAGATTTCTTGGCTCTGCTTTGAAGCTTGTTCCATGAGTGCTAGGGAGCAAAAGATGTCAAAAGCCTGACTTCATCCTGGCTTTCTTGTTGGAAAGTAGTTGCTAAGTGACAGATCCCTTTGGCTGGAGCAAAGGAGACAGCCAACTTCCCTCAACGAAAAGGGTGAGGCAAGTAGAGTAGAGTAGTGTCTGAGTCCTGTTGAAAGATGACTTCTAGGAACAAAAATCCAGAGAGAGAGTTTCATTTCCAGAGGGAGGTCTTGTTGCAGAATTTCCCACGTTCATGATGTCTGTGTCTCCCTACCTCTCTTGTGACCTCTGCTTTTGGTTTTGGGTTTCAGAGTTTTGCTGACTTGGTTAGAGCCTTGCAACCTCGAGGCGTGGAGGGAATCATTGGGTCAAGGTGACCTGGTGTGTGAGAGTGCATTTACCCTTATAAAACATTGTACAATTTTTCAAGGGGGCAAGAGCCATTAAATGGGAACATTTGGTTCAGATTATTTTGATTTGTGTTAATGGGTTGGTTTCAAAGTCATGACTTGCTTTGGGAAATCTGATGGAGAACACTTGCAGGGTGTTATGTATTTATTTTAAGTGATGTTTCCCCTGCATTCCTTTGTGGTCACCTTTCCTTATTCTGCAGATACCCTACTATCATTTCAAGAACTTTGTTGTTTATGAGCAGAGATCTTTGCTTGAAATTGTTCTTGAAAAGAGAGGAGTGTGCAGCATTTGGGTATGCCAGTCTGTGGGACAGAAGGTTTATGGTCACATCCCCTTTCCCTTACCTATTAATATCCTCACCTTGAATGTACTTTGCATCATTTATGCCTCTGTCCTCTGTGCTTCTGAACAGAGCTGATTTTTGGGTTAGTGTAGTTTATCCTGGGTTCAGTACCCAGCATAAGAAATCTTTTGGGTTGGGATAGAGGAAAATAAATTAGACCCTGTGTTTCTGGAAGGACTGGGAGAAAATGATGTCTGGAGACCCCATGGGTAGAAAGCCAGTATTTTATCTGAAAATATAGTAGTTAGGAGCATGGGATTTAGAATTTTGTCTTTGTTACCTGCCAGTCCTATGACCCGGAAATGCTACTTTACCTTTGTGAGGCGAATTTCCCATCTAATGGGAATGGCAATTTTCTCAAAATTCCATTTTGAGGATTCGGTATCTGAGAATATGTGTGAAGGGCCTAGTACATAGTATAACTGTTTAGTAAATGGTAGCTGTTGTTGTTAGTGATTATTTTTTGCATGGAGATTTCATGGATTATGTTAGAGATGATGTATTCTGGCTGTGAAGAATGGGACAATGTGATAAAAATGATCTTCCTTCAAGAATCACATCACTTAGATCACTTTCTTGTAGAGATGAAGGGCTATGAGTCAAAGGTCCCCCCAAACCTTAGGTCCCTCAAACTCTGGTCCACCGAATCTTGGCTTCTTCATCTGTTGGCATATCTGGGTCAGAGGTGGATCTTCTTTATCTTTGATAGCTTCTTATACTTACTTTCTGCATTTCTTACAGCATCTGGAGAAACTTGCCATGAATATTCCCTACCTCCTGTAATCACCCTAGAGGTTTCCAAGACCTCTCCACACCTTGGATGATGTCGGATAGTTGTCTCTGGGACCCAGGCTTGCTCCCAAGTCTTGCTGGCAGCTGCTGCTGGCTTCCTGAGCATGCAGCTGGGGGGAGAGTGTGATTACTCCTGGGAGCCAAATTGAGGCCTCTCTCACTGGCTTCTGAGTGGAGTTCAGAGGTGCAGGGAGATGGGCTCTTTGAAGCAAACACTGTGGGTTCATTGACATAAAGATGGCCCCTTGCATCTGTAGGGCATGCTGTGCCACCAGATTGTAATAATTACATTTATACCAACTGTTCATTGAGTGCTTACTTTATGTCAGATATGTATGGAGTGGTAATTTATAATCCCTGGTTTTCCAGCAAGAAAATTGAGATCTGTGGTACTGAGATATTAACTTATTGGTGTTTTCCTGATGTCTAGAAAATTTCTTAGTATCAAATTTAAGCATTAAAATTTCTTGGTGTGTGAAGACATGGGCAGGATGGGTGTAGTGGAAGGAGTGTTATCAGATTATAACCAGCCTGGGTCGCCCCACCCCTCTGTTCTGTTGCCTTTCAGATAGTTTTGATTTGTTCAGGATCTTTTAAAGCTCTCTTTATAAGATCTGAGGCTTGGCCTAGAGAGGGTGATGCTATAATGTAATGATTAAGATTCTTAGCTTTGACTTCAGATATTCTCTAGGTTGAGTCCTGGCCCTGCCACTTGCCACTTAAGGGACTTTGGGGAGTGGCAACTAGTTCTTATAAGTCTCACTTTACTTATCTGGGGTTGATAAGTGTCTTCAATGTAAATTATGAGGACTAAATGAGATAACACGTGGTAATCCACCTGGTAAGTGTCATTACATGTGAGCTAGAAATTAGAGATCATTTTATGTTATTCTTTCTCACTCAGACATTCTTGTTTACCCTAAATGAGTTGGTGATTTTTAAAGCTTTTTTTTTTTTTTTTTTGAGGGGAGTGTCATAGACTTTGTTGAGAATCTGATGAATGGTCTGTCTGGACTCTTTCCCAAGAAAATTCACATTCATCCAAAATCATATTTAATTTCAGAGGGTTCAGGACCTTCTAAAGCTCCTTGTCTGTGAACTATAGGAGACTCTTTCAGACCATTGTTGCTCCTTTGTGCAAGGCCCTTTGTTATCTTCCCTCTGATGCCTGCCACCCATGGCTGGGGCCAGGGCAGGCAGAGGAGCCCTCCATGAGGACCGGAGAGCTGGTGTTTCCTTTTCTTCTACTGCTCCATTCATGAGCAAGCAGCCTTCTGATTTCTTGGCCCTGGTGTTGCTGCCCACAGCAAGCACCAGGAATGTCCTTCAGAAGCTGCAACTCTCCAGGGAGTTGCCAGAGGAGCAGGGAAAAATCAGTGTTTGTCTTCCTTGGCTGGGTTATTTCAGGGATAAGAGCTGGATGAAATGGGAGGGGCAGCAGAGATTCTGGGATCCCAGGGATGACAAAGCTACTGCTACTGTGTATTGATGGCCTGCTCTGTGCCAGGAAATGTCCTCAGTGCTTAGCAGTCATCATTTCTGATCCTTTGAAGGATCCTACTAGGTGGATACTGTTATTACTCCCACTTTATAGATGAGAAAACCAAGGCTGAGAGAAGTAAGGTAAGAACAGCATGTGGCAGAGGTGTGGATCAGGTCCAGTTTGTCTAGTCATGGAGCTTTTCTGTGCCATGCTGTTTCTGAGATGGAGTCAGCCTCTGGGTGAAGGGTAACTTCATGCCCTTTGCTGTTGATAAAGGAAGTACTTTTCCTCCTGGTAGCCAGACATCCGTGATTGCTGGCTTTGTATGTGCTCTAGATGGCCTTTTCAATGTAGAACTGCAGATGTGTATTTTTAGAAAATGAAGAGATTTCTGTGTCCACTGCTTATTATATACAGCTGAACAACTAAGTGTCAGCCCTGGTGGGTGTTGCATGCTGGTGGCCGGTCTTCTGGCTGGTTCATACTTGCTGTGATGGTTTGAGGGACAGGACTGATCCACGGGTCTCTTTTCTTGACAGACTTAATGCTGAGTCCTCACAGGGAAGATCTTTTTGTATTTTCCCCTGAGTCTGGGCTTGCCACCAGCACAGCTCTTGGCTTTTCAGCAGCTGGTCAGGGGACATCCCTTTCTTTACCTCCATGTCCCTGCTTATAAAACCATGCACTGGTTGTTTGGAGTTTACAGGGACAAGCAGCTGCACATAGAAGGCAAGGGCAGGCAAGGGCAGTGCATTGCAACATTTGGGTCCCTCTGTATCCCCATTGCCTGCCACATTTTTAGTTGACGTACACTGAATGCTTCTTTCATGCCAGGCCAGGGCTCTGTGGACTCTCAGTTCACTCTTCCCACCAGCACTGTGAGGGTAGCTCTGGTATTGTCTGGATTTTCCAGATGGGAAGACTGGGGCTTGGATGGTCCTGTGACCTACCCAAGGTCACATGGCTGGGGGAGTATCCACACTCAGGTGGGAGCTAGGGTGCGTGTATGAGGCTAGGACAAGTCAGCACAGAGCAGGAGGGAGGGTGGGGTGTGCTACCTTGATGCCCATCTTTTTGCTCCTAGGAGGCTGTCCTTTGGGGTGGCACAGGCGAGCCAGAATTTCAGGCCTTCTGGAGGATTAGTCTCTGTGACCTCCTCTCTGACAAAGAGGATTTGGTTGGGATTTCCTTGCAGTGGGGATTTTGTCTTAGTGAGGGCTGCGGAACTAGGGCTGCAGAACTGGGCCTGCTGCTTCTGGGATGAGCTGTGTCATTCCTGCTCACTTGGCGGCTATGACCTCCTCCACCTCTGCTCCTTTGTACCTGGAGTGAAGGCTGTGTCGGAAGGATATCGGGGAGAAAAAGAAATTGATTACATACTGTGGTATCTTGTGAGGATCTGTATATAGGATGTTAAGTAATCACTTGTAAGTTGCTTCCTTACCTTATTTTGGTAGTTTAGCAAATGTCCCCTGTTCTGTTCAATTCAATTCAATTCATTCATTCATTCATTCATTCTCTGTTGATTAATATGATTAAACCATAGACATATGCCAGTAGCTCTCCCTTAAAGGAGTTTACCGTGGGACCCAGCACCAGCCAATGTGCTCAAGATTTTTCATGTATAATCTGAGACCAAACCTGTGAGGTAGGTAGAATGGGGTCAGGAATGAGTAGTGATTAAGAGAGGGCCAGGGTGTAGGACTGCCACAGTGAGAATCTCTGCTCTGTTGCTTGCTGCACATGGACCTTGGGCAAATTAGTCAGCCTCTTTGACCTTCTCTTTTCTCCTCTGTGAAAGGGGGATGACAGTGTTTTCCTCATAGGATTTTTGAGAATCAAATGAGACAGTGTTTGTAAATTTCATAGCATTTCTCTGATGAATATATAGTAAGACCTCAATAAAAGGTAGCTGTGTTTCCTTTTATTATTATTAGGTATTCCTCTCTCCTTGTTTTAAAGCTATACAAACAGAGCTATGGGGAGGCTGTCCTGCTCCAGGTCACACGGTGAATATAGCAAAGGATAAGACAGTGACATATTAACTGTTATTAAATGTCACTAAGTGCCACGGAAAGATTTAAGGGAGGGAAATAGCACCTGCTTTGTGTGGGTGAAGGGAGATGCTGCCGGCAGGCTGGCATGGGATTCGGGAGGACTTCATGGAGGGGATAGCATTTGAAGGATCAGCCCATTTGGACCAGTGGAGATGGAGAAGCTAAACGTTGCTGGTGGAGGGAACAGCAAGAGCACAGGCTCACTGATGAGAATTGGGTGGCTTATGAGCTCAGGAACCCTTTGATTCAGAACAGAAGCAGGGCTAAGTCCCTGGAGGGTGGAGCCTGGGCTGCGTTTGCTCTGACCTAGAATACTGCTGTGACCTGGGAGGGGTTCCATACGGGAGTTGTTCAGTCCAACTAAATGGTAGTCTTTGGAGGTGATAAAGATTTAGTTAGGGAGGGGGAGTGACCTGGGAGAAGGGAATTTTGAACTTCAATTGGAGAAGTTGATTTTTGTCCACAGTGAGAGACCTGGGATGGTTTATTTCTGCTATAAAATGCCAGACCTCTCAGCTGCCTTACTTAAACTGTAAGTCACTCTAGATGTTAGTTTTGTTTTTTCCTAGACTGTGAATCAGATACTCCTGGAGCTATTGGTCAGCATTCTGATGGTAATAGGAGATTATAGGACAAAGTGGCCATCTCTCTCCCTGAGGTCATTTAAATTTGAGACCATAGAACCTTGAACCAAGCAAAAGCTTGTTTGAAAAGAAATATCATGTGTGACCCTATGGTTTTCCCAATCATGTTTTCCTCCTTTACCCTCTTCTATTTTTCCTTATTTCCTGTGGTCACATTCTCACCAGAGGTGGTTATCAAGCCTCTCACTTCATCTGATGTATGTGTTAGGGCAAAAGTTGTGTGTGGTTCTTGGTTGTGTAGATGATGTGGATGCTGCCAAGGTGACCACCATGTGAAGGAATCCTGCCTACAGTAAGTCCTTTGCAAGACAAAGAATTACTTTAGTTTGGAACACCTGGGCCCTAATTTATGCTTCTTTGTGTGGGTTTCATACATTGGGTTTTCTTAGAGTAGGTTACAAAATGGGAAGCTTCTTAAAACAGGGACCCTGCTTCCTCACTTTATGTAATCCAGCCAAGACCTGTGGGAATTACCCAGCATGTTTCTGGTTTATGGGCCAGGCCGCTCTTCCTTTGCTCCAGTTCAGTTTCCTGGCCTGTCAGCGTTAGAGGTTCCAGGAGCAATCGTTACCTTTGTGCTGAATTGGTTTTACACCGGAGGTAGTGACCCATATCATCATTTACTGACACCCCCTGCTCTGTGCTGTCTTGTTGGTTCCATGGCGATTCCATCCCCAATTCCAACTTGATCTGAAAAATAGTTTTATTGTTATTTTCTCTGAGCCACAAACAGTACTTTTAAAAGGGGGCAAAGGGATGGGAATGAAGGTCTGCAGTTTTGAAAAATTGATGGGATAATTTTATCTTAGCTAAGGTAACTCACATACGTTTTCATGGTGAAGTAGGTGCGGACTCTGCCCTCTGTCTAGTTTCCTCATCCTTGGGTGTGACAGATTCTCATGTTCTGTCCTCCCCACCCCCAACACACACACATACACATACAATGGGCAAACCACAAGACTTCAGAGCATGTGAAGCAACTCAATCACCCTTCTTATCTCCCTCCTCCCAAAGCATTCATATTTGTATTTGACTTGTCTTTCAAAAAGAAGAATGGCTGCTGGGAAGGTGTGTGTGTTCATTTTCAAAATTACCTGCTGTGTGGTTTTGAATAGCATGTATTGAATGGTTGGCGAGCAAAAGGAGCTCTCCCCTGGCACAGTTCACCCATTGCCCCCTTCTCCAGGGCTAGCCTACTGGCACTCTTGTTGCTTACCCTCTTCATTGCAAATCCTCCTGCTTCTCTAGAAGTTTGGCCCAGAGCACCCTCACTCCCACTGCATCATTAGATTCTCCTCCCTTTTCAGTGGCAGATTTTTCTTTGTCTGCAAACATGCTGAAGTCTTTATTATCTTTAAAATGAGGGGGAAAAAGTGCCAATCCCAACAAAACTTCCTTTTGTACTTCTCTTGCTTATGTGCCGCCTGGTGCTGCTGCTTTCACAGCTGGACTGCTCCAAAGAGCATTCTGTATTTGCTACTTCTGTTGCTTTACCACCAGAAGCTCTGAAGTCTGGCTTCTGCCGGCAGTTCTCTTCTGAATCTGCCTTCTCTCAGGTCCCTAGGACCACTCGGTTAATTAAACCAGTGATTGTTCTTACAGTCTTCTTTCTTGAGACTCCTCCTTTGCCTTCATTGACATTGTGCTCTCCAGTCTCCCTTCGCCCCTTCTGAGCATCTCTCCTTGGCTCACCTTACTTGCCCTGAGGGTCTTCCTAAATTTTCTGGCCTTTTTTACCTCTTGGACCTAGGGTCTGTCTCACTCTGTTGCTAACTGTGTAGTCTCTGGCTGTAGTCATCACCAATGTGGACATGATTCCCATCCTCTGCAGCAGCCCCAGCCCCTCTCCTGTTCTTCATCAATTCTGAGGTCCAGAGAGGTGAGGAGACTTGCTTGAGTCAGTAGCAGATTGCTCCTAGAGTCTGTATATGTCTAGGGTCTGTTCTGCCTAGGCACACTTCCCTCTCCAACCTTGGAAAGATGGTTCACTTTGTCCAGAAAGAAATTAAACTGCACACTAGCAGTAGAATATAGTTGTCCTCTTCCTTCCAGAGCTTGATAAAGTTGTGATGAACACGTGTGCTAGAGGGTTCTGTAGGTTTTCTGTGAAAAGGCAGGTAATGCTGTGCAGAGAATTGTTCCTGAGAGAAGAAGGGGTCTTGTGTGAGGGAGGTTAGCAGTAGGATAGTTTTCCAGGTGAGTGGCCAGAAGTTGTTTGGAGGAGGCAGGTCTCAGATGGGAGCCATCTAGCTTTTGAGGCATTGTGGGGTGTTCACAGGTGTTATTAGTGGGTATTGTTGAGGGTACTGCAGTGCTCTCTGGGGATACACCAGACTCCTCTTTTATCAGTGTCTGCTGGCCAAGGTAAGGCTTTCTTGGGAAAGAAAGTCAGCGTGGCAGGATCTGGATTTTTAAAGCCATCTTTGTGTCTGTCATGAAATTCAGAGTGTGGTTTCTTTATGGAGGCTGTCTTGGAGCAGGTTTATTTTATTTTCTTTTTCCCTAAATGACTCTAATGATAGAATTCATGCTATTATTGCAGATGCTATGGCTTGTAGCCAGAGGGACTTTCATCCACTTCTCGTGCAGTCTCACATGCCGATGCACTTTGGCTCCTTGCTGCCCGGGGACTGCTGGCAGTAGGGCTGCTCTTACACGATCTGGTTGAGTGTCCTGGGCAGGGGGTTGTGGAAAGGTTCTTGCATCCAGAGGAGGTTTCTGTGTCACCCTGGACTTGCTGTCATCATGACAACCATGATCTTACGCAGTAAGTTGTATCTTACTGGTGTCTTAAAAGAGCAACAAAACAGAAACTCTTACCAGCCAGAAGCACTGGGTGTCACTCTGCCTGTAGCCAGGGAACCCGTTGTCCCACTGAAATACAATGACATTGAGCCCTTCCCTTGGCACAGAGACATGTCTGAGTCAGTCTCTCCCGCAGAGGTGTGCTGCTCTGAAACCTCTGACTTCCCTCACTTCTCAGACTTGCCTTTGTCAAACTCCAGAGATGGTGGAAGTAACTGATGAGGGGGCGCAGGGTCAGATAATCTGCTTGGCAAAGTATGGACCAGAGGAGGGGTAATTGATGGGCAACTCATCCTTACGGTGGTGCAGCTTAGATTTTAAAGCTGTGGGCTCCTGGGTTCATATCTTTGTTTTACTTTATATCATTTACTTTATCACTTACTGGTTATTTTCCCATTTGTAAAATGGATTTAAACAATAGTACCTACCTCAGGGATTTTGGGAGAATTCAATTGACGGTACAGGTATCCTCCAATTTCTGAAAGATTGCTTTATGCCGCTTTGCTTTTATAGGAGACCTACATTAGTTCCTGTTTTTGCTGACCAAAAGAAATATGAAAGGGATTTTTGCTTTTATGAAAAATGGCCAAAAGTGAAAAAATAGTCTTCAGCGATTGTTTTGCAGCAGCTGTTAACAGAGGCAGTGCTCACCTGAGCAGCCAGGGTGGCCCCTCCCAGCTCCTCCCTGGGAACCACACTCAGCATCACAGCAGCATCAAGCTGCTGTAGCTTTGACCTGTGTCTGTGAGCAGCTGTGCTCCATCTAGGTTTGTTTTGTGTGTCTATCAGCAAAATGTGTTGTAAGACAATTGCTTTTTTACTTTACCTCATTTTGGCTTATGAAAGAGTAGCAGGAGAAACCTGTATCTTTAAAGCACTTAGGGGTTGGACACATGTAGGTAGTAAACTTTCAATACATTATTGCCTATCAGGATGTGGAAACTCCTTAAAAGTGGCTCTAACTCTGTATTTTTAGAGGGCTGCAGGTCCTGCTTAGTATGAGAAAGACAGTACCATCTTTTCTACTTGGGTATGCATCTGTACAATGCTGCAGGCTCTAGGAGAGCTGGGTGTTGGGTATGTTTGTTCATAATGTACTGGAAAAAACAAGCAGACAGTCTCTGGCCCATTGTAGTGTTTAATAAATCTTTGCTGAGTGAAGGAATAAAGATGTGAGCAGACCAAGAATAGGAATACAGCAGGGTGGTATGTTTTGTGTAGGTAGGTTATTTTTGTTAGTTTGTGGCTATAGAACCTTCATCATCTGGAGATCAATAGAATACATAGGTAGCAAGTAGTTGGGAGAATTCTTTTTTTTTTTTTTAAACCCAGCTTAAGTAGCATACAAAAGGCTGTAAATGTTACACTGCACAATTTGATAAATTCCGACATCTTATATACCTGTGAAGCTATCACCACAATAATAGGGGAATTCTTAATGACCGTCTTAAAGTCTTTTATTTCTTTGTGGCTGATAAACCACTTCCCCCTGGCCTTGCATGTTGCTGGCTCCTTCATCAGGTAGGGAGAGGGAAGGAGGGTCTGCCTTCCTCTTCTTCACATCATTGCTTTCTAGCCTTCATCTGCATTTTTACATTCTTGCCATTGAAATTGTAGATGGTTATAGTGTATTTGTCTTTGTTGAATATCTGTCTTCACTAGGTTGCAGGTGGGGAGCATAAGAACGTACCAGTTTTTGTTCAGTGCTTTATTCTCATCCCCCAAACCCCCCCGGTCCTCACACAAAGGAGGTGTGCAGTGGAGAGTTAAGGGGTGAACACAGCTATTGCCAGAGTAGATATATGGCATCGTGGGACATGAGTTGGGAGCAGAATTGTTCCCAACATTTGGGAGCATGAATTGTTCTCAGACACTCAAAGTTATTCTCACTTTCAGTGGAGGGAAATCAAAGGGAAGAAAGGCTTCCTAGGGTCTGAATTACTTTAACTTGGTTACTGATTTGAGACTTAAGGAGGCCCTGGAAATGCAGGGAATCTAACCTGGCAAAGGCCAGACCCAAAAGATGAGGTGCGTGGAGACTTCCTCTATCATTCTGAGACCCAGCTGTTCAGTGGAATGTTAAAAACATATTTGTTGGGGCTCTGCGAGTTTGTTTTTTATATTGCAAACTGATCCTCTTCTATAGGCTGCCAAAGAAGGGGGCTTTAACTGAGTATGCTGTTAGAAGGACTTCTCCAGGTCCCTTTTGTTTCTTCGCAGCTTGTGGTATCTCACACAAGCCTGCCCATTATAAATGACATGGAGTTTTCAGAGTCAGCTGTGATTCCCTCAGAAAAGTATCTGGTAGGCATTAAAGGAAGAATCACAAAAATAATAATTAAAAATGACACAGCTGGGTAGTGCTGTGTGGTAAGAGTCAACATTTTGGCAAGAGTCAGCATTTTAGAACATAAATACTCTCCACGGTGGGGAAAAATGGGCAAAACAGGCTTTTAAAACCCCATTCTAGAAGGAAAAGGGAGGGATGGGAAATAAAAGAGTATACTTGTGTTGTTGGTGAAGCTACTTTTCTATTAGGTGTTTGCAGAAGAGATGGATATCAGATTTATTTAGAATTATTGTTTCTTTCAGATCCTAGGAGGCAGCTGGCTGATCTGGGATGAAGTGAGGTACACTGTTAGGTTGTATTTTGTGCATGTTTCATCTCAGGTGCTTTGCCCCTGATGTCTATCCATCCTTTCATCTGTCCTTCATTATTGACTATATGATGCCTGTACATACAAGGCACTTTTTCTTTCCTCCCTCCCTCTCTCCCATTCTCAGTCTGTTCATCCTCCAGCCACATAATGTTATTGATTGCCTGTTATGTGCCAGGGAGTATTCTGCACCCTAGGAACCCTGAGTGGGAAATAATTTAGCAGAGGAGGCAGGCTCATGGACAAGATAGTCTTACTGTTTTTTAGCTTTGATGTGAGGTTATCAATGACTGACTTAACACCTCCTCCTATCCCATTTCTAATTTGATGAAAGCACAGGCTGCATGTATCTGCTTTTTGATTACCTCTTCTGTGACTAGTGTATCGGGCACATAGGTGGTCAATACCTAGTGTTTTGAATGAGTAACAGAATAAATGAGTGATCTGTATAGTGTGGGACACACTTTAACAGGAGAATAATCACAGCTGTGGGAAGTTGCGCAGAAGGCAGAATTACTAACATGGCTCCCTATATCTGGGTCAAGTAATGAAGAGCAAGGGATGTTTGTGCATGAGGTTAACTATTCGCTCTTTACCCACACTCTCAGTGACATGTTTGAGCTGCTCTCGTGCATGGAGTTATGGTGAGCAGTGGGCTGTGACGGAGCACAGGACTGACGTGGTCTCTGCCCTTCCGGAGCTGCCCATACTGAGCAAGTGTGGGAAGTGCTCACAGGGAGAACCCAGGTGTGTGGGCACACAGTGGGGGCCAGCCTGGGCCTGCAGTGTGTGTGAAGCTGCCCCTTGAAGGGCTCCCCGGAGGGAGGCAGGTGCTGGTCATGTGGAAGTAGTAGAGGGGGTCCTGTGAGTGCGCTGACCTGGGAAGGAAGCTGGGATGGCCTGAGCTTGGAGGTCCGCTCTCACTGAGACTAGGGCCAGGCCATCTACAGTATCTGAAGAGTGGACACTCCTTTTTGTGTTGTTGCAGAGCCCCTCGATTTTGGTAGCAATGTGACTTAAAGACCCAGGCTTCCTAAAAAAGAAACTGTATTTAGCTTCTCGTGGCTGTCCTAAACAAATCAGCACAAACTAGTTGGCTTAAAACAAGAGAAATTTATTCTTTCATTGTTCTGGAGGCCAGCAATCTGAGATCAGGGTTTCCCCAGGGTCAAAATGCTCCCTCTGAAGATTCTAGGGGAGGGATCGTTCTTCTTCCAAGCTACTATCGCTCCTGGTCATTTTTGGTGACCTTGGCTCATAGCTGCATCAATTACTCTAACCTCTGCCTTTGCCTTCTCTGTGTGTCTATGTCCTCTCTTCTTTAAAAGTACGCTAGTGTTTGGATTTAGGGCCAATTTTAATATAGTATGGCCTTATGCCATATTCTGAGGTTCTGGGTGGGCATGAATTTTGGGGACATTATTCAGCCGACACCAGGAGGGCATGTTGAAATTGGGGGAGCCGTGCTGTGAGGCTTTCTAGGGGTCTTCTTATCCTTCAGGATTCTGGATGGACAGGAGGCTGGGAGACTTGGCTGTTGAAAGGGTGGGTCGCAATGGCTGGGATTCGAGTCTTGATGAGGGCTCCTGGGCTCAGGATTCTTCTCACGTGCCTACGGAAGCTGTGAGACTTGTGAGGTGGCCCTGCTGTTGCAGTTCCCAGGCTCACATTCACCCCATTCTTCCTGCAACTAGGGGAGACGTCAGAGCTTCCTACTGACCGTCCTTAGAGCACCTTGACATGGGAGGAAGTGTTCCTGAGCATAACTGGCCAGAGTAATTAATAAACCCTAGCCAACAATAGCCTTGGGTTTTTCCATGGTCCTTCTCTTCTGTGGGAGTACTTTCCTGCTGCTTTCTTGGAGGCGTGTTGCCAGGGACTTTCCGGGTCTACAGGACATCGCTTTCCTTTTCTTTCTACTTTCTCAGGTTCAGTGTTAGTAGCTTCTTCCAGTTCTGATACTTACAGAAATTACTCAACAGCGTCTTTCTATAATAGTGGTTCTTGAACTTACTGTGATTTCCAGATTTGCTTTCCTATCTGAAAATTTGATTCCTAGATCTGATTTTCAGATTTTGACTCCCAGAATTTCCAATTCAGTAAGCCTGGGTTGACCTGATTTAGGTGAACTTCAAAAACTAAATTAAGAAACCCTTCCCCAAGGGCATGTGTTAGTGTGTACGTGCGTGCGCGCAAGTGTACGTGTTTCCTCAAGTGATACCTGGTGTATTGGAGAGCATGGTTTCTCATTTACATGATGCTAATTGACACAATTTGTCACCAGATTATATATTTCAAATTCTGACCTAGATATGCTGTCTAGATACACAAATGCAAATTCTCCTAACATTAGCCTGTAGGCAAAGTGATAAAATAGAATTAATGGCACCTTGAAAACATTATAGGCATACTGTTAAATGAGGAAGAGAATGAGTAAGGAATGTGGGTTTTATGACCTCAAAGCTAAGCCAAGGAAACAGGGTTTCCATTGTTTGTTTTTTGTGTGTAAGGGGGTGGATAATGGGATGGCTCTTTTGTCTTCATTTTTGTGACCCAGGTTACCCTTTCTGTAAAATGGGATTGCAGAGCTTTTGCTCTCCTCACTGAACACTGTAAGAGTCACATTTTTCTTTGTGTGTTCATTTACTTATTTATGCTAGAACTGCAATGACTGTCCTTTTATGAACATGACAGAGACAGCTACTGCCTTGTTGGCATTTATAACGTCAGCAGGCTGGTACACATTAAACAGTTACCAAAAATCGAAGGAGGTTATTTATGTAAAGGGGTGGGAAGGGAAATTCTAGGGAGTGGTGAGAGCTTACCATTGAGAGTGGGTAGGGGATGAGAGGAAGCCACTTCCCTGAAGGAGTGATACTTCAAGCAGAATGTGAAGGGCCAAGGGGCAGTCACTAGGTAGATAGGGTTGGGGGAACACTGTAACTAGGTAGAGAGGGTTGAGGGCAGGGGGCACCCCACATGCCAGGCTTTGTGTCCGGAGGGGTCCTGGCACATTCCAGCATTTGAGTTGGCCAGTGGGACTGGAACTCTGAGGGAGGGTGAGGTCGGTGAGGTGTGCAGGTGAGGCAGGTTTTGTACACCTTGGTCAGACTTGTTATTTTGAGATGAAAGGAAGAGTTATAATTGGGGAGGATGTGGAAGAAGCAGTGACAGAATCAGATCTGTTAATTTTGAAAAGGTCATTCTGAGTAGCTGAGTGAGAAATGGTCTGGAGGAGAGCTGGAAAGTGGGGATGCCAGTTAGGAGTCCAGGCCAGAGATGGTGCTGGCCCAGCCTCAGTGATGCAGCAGGAATGGGATCTTTTTCCAGACACTGGTTGGAGGAAGGAAGAATGTTAATGGGGGTGGACAAACAATCCCAGGTGTTCCTCTGCCCAGGCCTGGCTATTTAATCTGTAGGGACCCTTGTTCATAAAGCAGAAGTGAGTGCTGTTAAAGGTATTGAAGTGGAAGGATTTTTCTTTCATGGTCTATCTCTTGACTGTGGTACTTTTCATTTGCTGCTTAATGTTCTAAATAAAGAAAAATTTAAAAAATTAAAGTATTGGTGTGATTTTTACTGTTCATCTTTATGTTGGGCAATGGCAGTTTTAAATGTAAGATCAACTGACTTATATGTAGAATCACTGAAATTATACAATTCATATCACATAGCTTATATGCATATTAATTTAGTTCTTACCAGAATAGTTAGAACCACTGCACAAACTAACTCAGCTCTTTCTATTTCACTTGATTTGTGCACATTTCTACCAGCAATCTGTCTTTGGCTTACTGATGAATACGGAATGATGGAAAGGAAGAGGAACTGTAGGTAGCTTGATCTTTACCTAGATCTGTGTCTTCATGGTCATCCTAAGGTGTTGGCTTATCCAGAGAAAAAAATAAAAAAATAATGCGAGTAGGAAAGGCCATGACAAGGTCCCTTGGCCCTTCCTCTTTGTTAAAACGAGATTGCCTTTTTTTTGTTTTGTTTTGCATTTCACCAGTTCTGATTCAAATGGAAAGCGTGGCCCCTCAGGGCTGGCATCGTTCGCCTGTACAGGGGCTGTAGACACAACCCATTTAGATTGTACTCACTTGGTCTTGCTCAACTCCCACATATCGTGGGTGCTCCAGAGTCCTGTGCTCATGGGATGTTTGCAAACACAATATACACACGGGGCCATAAATCACCCTGGTGGGCACACACAACACCCCTGCCGTAGGTCTCCTCTGCTCACATGCAAGCTGCACTTCAGCTTTAAAGATTTTCAGGATAGTGCCAGGATAGCATTAAACCAAGCAGGCTATTCTGAGTGTGGGTCCCGGTGTTGACGGGACAGGTTGCACGCCCAGGAAGCTGCCTGTCTATGCCTCCATACTCCTCATCTCTCAGCAGCCCTGTGGGCCTGTCTTAGATTCACTTGAGTCTGTGGCAGATTTACTCTTTGCAGGCTCAGGAAAGAATAACTGCCTGTATTGGCAGCTCCCGGCCAGGCCTGCGGTGGAGTGCTTGGCTCCCCAGGTGCCGAAGGAGCTGCGACTTCTTTGGGAAGCCTGGCTTCTGGATGGTTTCTGGGCAGTCCGCGCTCAGTACCATTCAGCAGCTCCAGGTGCCATGAGTGAGCCTGTGCCAATCAGGCCCTCAACAGGGTTGTCTTTGTAGTTGATTGTGTGGGCTTCAGAATATGGGACACAATGGAGAACAGTTTTTTTGAAAAAAGCTCCAGGGTCTGAATTTGTGAGTTTTAAATTATGTTGTGGTGTTTTCCTCTTCTCACCTGTACTGCCACCTAGATTTCTTTCACCATGGGCATTAACTGCCTGCTTCAGGAACAGTTGTAAACCTCTCAGGAAGGAGAAGTTCTGGCTTCTTTTTTGGAGCTCTGGCCTTGTCATCTGGAGAGATTCCACTAACTGGGTACTTGGTCCTGGATGTTCTGAGGGTCTAGGTGACAGCAGCTCTCAAAACTTCACTCATTCATCCGTTTTGAGGGGCTGGGATGGGGCTCCCTGGGGGAGTCTGTCCCCAGTGGTGCTCGACCATGTTTTGGAAAACAGTCTTAAAGCCCCCCAAATTCTGTGGTGTGGAGTGAGGGGGTACTCTTGAGAACTTGTTGAAACATGATTTCTTATTTGAGTGGCAGCCAGAATCTGGCAGGTGACAGTGTTGGGTAAAGAGGCCTTACTTCTGGGAACCTGCGGGGAGGATGAATGTTGCCCCCCCCCGGGGAACTCCCCACTTGGTCCCAGTAGTACCCGGCCTCCCTTGCAGCAGGGAACTGGCTTGTTAGCAGGGATTAAAGAAAGTGAAACGAATTTCTGAGAATGTATGAGGTATGGCTCTGCTCAAAGTTGCTAGGCATTTTTTGTTTTTAGGAAATGTTAATTTAATCCAAGGGTAGACAGACAGATTTTCCTTTATTAATTAACCTTATTCGGGTGCTGAGGAGCAGCTGCCTTGCTTCCTGTGATAGCAGTGTGGAGGAGTGTCTGAGCTGTGCCCAGGGACTAGGTTGATTCCATCCAGATGATAATAATAGTGGGAGGTCCTCAGGGTGGAGGGGCATATTAAGGTGAGAGGGAGGAGGCCCAGTGGCTTGGCTGTCCTCCGATCTCTACACAGAAATACACCAGCATGGCATTTAATTTATTATGTTATTGGGTACAACTGTATATTATTAATACCCATTTTATTGAGGGCTTGCTGCAGCCAGTGCCTGTGCTAAACACTTCTGAGCATTATCTCTTTTCTCACAGAAATCCCTGGAAGCTGGTGTCCTATTTTTTTTCTCTCCATGTCATGCAGGTGCAAATGAGTACAGGGACCTTGTAGGTGGCTGAGGTGTGATTCTGAACCCTGTGAATTTGTTCCCAAAGCCCCAGCACTTACCCACGGTTCTAGGCTTATTTACCTGGTGGAAGGACTCTCCATGCCTTGCCTTGCCCAACACCCTCACATTTATCTTAGCTGTTGATGAGAACAACCAGAGGTGTATCTGATTTTGTGTATTATGTTCAGGTTCTGTTGTCTGTGGCTTTTTGTGTTAATAACAGTTGAATGCAAACTAAGCCCCATTCTTTGAGCTGGTATTTTTTTTCCCCTTTGCTAGAAAAGATTCAGGATTTACAGGGAAGTGACAGGCCTTGGCTTCTCTTTTTCTGCTTTTCAGGTGAGGTTCTTGTTTGTCCAAAGTTGTTTAGAGCAAATATTATGGTGAGGTGGGAGGAGGCAGGCCTGAGGGTGTGAAAAGATAAGTTACAGATGCTGAGTTTTTCTTTCACAATTCCAATTATAAACACTTTCACAATTCACAATGCCAAAGATCTTGGAACAGGAAGGTTCTGCACCTGAGGTGACCTGCTGAGACACTGTGGCTTGGAAATCTGTTATCAGCCCTAATTTACTGTTTTGTGATTGTCCTCTTCTTCATGTAAAAGCTTTACAGTTAACTTTGGTAAATCTTTCTGAACTCTTTTTCAAAGTGGCAGTGTTTGCTTTCCTTTCATTATGGAGAAAGGCACAGACAGAGGAAGACATGGCAGTTGCTTGATAGCTCCCTGGAAGAAGGCGTGGCACTCAGAGCTGTACTTTCTAAGCATGTTTGGGTCCATGGGCCCTGTTTCCATGGACCCAAGACAGGCAGGGCTGCCCTGTTCCAGTTCCACATGTACTCAGTTTTCTGATTCTCTGTCCCTTCTTCATTTTATTGGCAAGTGTTGCGGACACCGGCCAGCAGTGTCCTTATCATTATGGATGAATTAGAACATGCACACAGACTGCCGAGTCTGGTGGAGGAATAAGGATAACCACAAGGCTTTTCTCTCAAGAGGAGCCAAAGCTGTGGCCTCCGCCACGACAGGCCCTTATTCTAATCCTTTCTCCTTACATTCCAAGATGGATACTCTTCACTCTCCTGGTTACAGCCAAGGAGCCAATGCCCCTCATTACATCACAGAAGAAGGATATTAGCAAATGAATAGGCAGGCAGTTACACTGGGCCCTGCAAGGTACTTGCAGGATGAGGGGGTTTCAGCAAAGCAGCACACTCTCAAACAGCCTAAGTATATTGCGAATCTGATTTTCCACGAAAGAACCTATCTGTGGGTGTGGGTCTTGTGCATCTCTGAGTGGGAGCTGGGCCCACACCACGCAGAAGGGTCCGCCATAGGCAAGGCCTTTCTTTGACTTGTAAACCTCTTCCAAGAAGGTCTGGCTTTCACTCTAAGTATACCATCATAAATTTGGAGGTGGTACATGTCATCCTCTTAATCTAATTGAGCCAGCACATCATCGTGAAGATATCATATTATTTAGCAGGTGTTAGTTGCTGTGGCTATTTGCTGAGACTAACAGAGTCTATGTTCCCTCAATTGCATTTTTGGAAACTTCTCTCTGAGAAAGACAGAGGTGTGCCTCCCATAGGAATATCCACTATATACTTTCACCATTAGAAAAAAAATAGGCAAAGAAAAGATACTGCAGGTGGGAAGGGAGCTTACAGATCAAGTGGTTCAGCGTCCAGTTTTGAAAAGGGGTTTCTAAGGCTGAACCTTGTGAAGTTCATTAAGAACTTGCTAAGAAACTGTTAAGTAACTTATCCTATGTTCATGTCCATAGTTGGTGGGTGAGCAAGGATGGAGCTCATTTCTGGTTCTTATCCTAGTCCTTCTGCTGCATTAGAAGTCCTCTCAAGGAATCCATTCTTCCAATAGATACTGAGGGCCTCTGGCTGTAGGCACTGTGCTGGAAGGAGAAAGGCACCATGACCTTTGCTCTCAGGGTCTTGGGTGGGAATCCTGACCCTTGCCTTGGAGAGTATGGTGCCTCCAGCAGCATTGACATCACCTGGAAACTTGTTAGAAATGCAGAAGCTCTGGCTTTCAGGCCTACTAATTAGAATCAGCATTTTGACAAGATCCTTGGTAGATTGGGTGCACATTAAAGTTTGAGAAGCCCTGCTCTAGAGATGTAGCTCCTTCCAGAAGCAGAAGTCAAGTTTTGAGGCCCAAGCCAGGCTTAACTACTCCTCCCCACATCTGCTCCTCTGCTTGGTGTTGGGCATAATAGTAATGCCGTGTGGTGTCGACCAAGAGGGACAGGGAAGGATGCTCAACCATTCTCAGCCTGAGCTCTCTAGTTCAACTGCACTTGACCCCTTCTCATCTTCCCAGCCCTCTTCTGACTCTCCCTGCAGACCCTTTGGTCTGACTTGTATGGTCTCCTCTTAATGCCTTCAACTTTTCCCCCCAAAACATGCCTATCTTAGGGGCAAAGCACAAATACCACCTTCTCAGGAAGGTAGGCACTTCAGCCTTGTAACCCCTGAAAATTCCATTTATCTTGGGTGTTACTTTAGCATGCTCATTCTTTTATCTGTTTTATCTGGGGCTGACCCCCTCACCCAGGAAATGGATGAAAAGGATTTGATGATACCATTCTTCCCCTGTGCATTTAAAAGGCACCACTTGAATTTAATAAAGTTCTCAAGAAGAAACCCATGCTGCTTGGAGTTGTAGTTTGGTTAAAAAATGGTGTTACCCTGGCTGGGTTGCTCAGTTGTTTAGAGTATTGCCCTGATATTGCCAAGGTTTCGGGTTTGATTCCTGGTCAGGGTGCATACAAGAATCAACCAGTGAATGCATAAAATAAGTGGGACAACAAATTGATGCTTCTCTCTCTCTTCCCTTCTTCTCTTTCTTTAAAATAAAAAAAAAATGTTATTTAGTTCAGGGTTTTTGTCTTTCCTTTTCTCTGCAATGGGTGAAAGGAAGTTTTTAAATGTGTAGATGAATAAGGGTTTTCTAAGCATCTGAGGAAAACCTAAGGATGCAAGTGTGTTTTTAGTAGTTCACTACAGTGGGGTTGAGTAGTTTGGTGAATCAATGAAGCAAAAATTCCTATTTGAAATGAAGAAAATCAACGAAGAAAAAATTCCTTTATTTGCTAATTAAGATTCTCCTTTGGTTGATCTCTTCTTTCCCACCTGCAAGTAAACTTCCACTCTACCTGTGCTTGTGATAAGGAATGAAAATCTTCACCTAAGGGCTACCCTGTGGTCTGCTCTTCTATAAAGTGTTTATTTTTAACCCGTTTTTAATTCCCACTACAATCTTGTGAGGTGTATTATATCCTCACAGTTATATAAATGCTTGGAAAGGATGAATAATTTGCCCAAAGTCTACAGGTAGTAATTAGCAGGCCCAGAGTTTGAAACCAAGTTTGCAGAGTTCATGCACTTCATATTCCTTGAGTTGCCCTTGACTGGCTCTGTGTGTGTGTACTTAACCAGCCTGGAAATACCCTTTCTTTTTGCTTCTTCACTTGATTAGAACCTCTAAAAATGTGTTTCTTTGTTTTAACTAAGCAGATCAACACTATTTTCCTTGAGGGAGTTTTTCCTGCACTGACCCACTGCCTTAAAAGGTCTGGGGCATCATACAAATGTAGATGTTCTGGACGCAGTACCTCAGTTCTCTGTGTCTCTGTTCTGCTTCGGACTGGACTCTTCAGGGCTTGGGTTTTTGTACTAGACCTGAGGTTGAATAAAGCACTTAACATAATGGTCATTGATTGGCAGATGTTTATTAGGCACCTAATGTGATGTACGTTTACCAAGTTAGTCCTTATTTTCTTCATCTTTAACAGATCAAGTGCTATCATTGAAACTCTCAATGTTGTTATGAGGAGAAGATATTAATATAGTGCTTTGGAAATGCAAATGTCTTTGTATACATAATTTATTATGTATACAAAGACATTTATTATGTCTTTAATAAAGACATTATTAATAGACATTTATTTATACAGACATTTATTACATTTATTATGTAATTATGTGTAGTGATGATGCTACTGATCACTCATAACTGGACTTGAACTTGGGGTTTTCAGTAGAGAGCAGAGTTTCTTTGAGTCCCTCATACTCTTCTTTTCTTCTGCCTGACCAATGGACTGTGTACTGATGTGCAGGTTGAGAGGTGTCATGTGATCATCCCACGGAGAGCAAGCCCTTGACTATCTGGCTGCATGTTCCTGCAGTGAAGTGGGGTGGGAAGTCAGAGTAGAAGTCCCAAACTAAGTTCTGGGCCAGCTCTTCAGTGAAAGGCTTAGTCAGTGTTTAAGTCAATCTTGTCTCTGTTCTGTATAAAAATCTGCTTCCCATTTCCTTAGAGATGAAGTCTAAATCCCTTTGCTTGGCATTCAGGTCCTACCATGGTTCGATTCTAAAGCTCACTTCCCAGTCTTGCCTCCTGTCCATCAAATTTAACTTCCTGCTGCTTCTAGGTAGGTCCTTTGCTTTGTCATCTCTTTGCTTTTGGTTCTTCCCGAATACTTTCCCATGCCTGTCTCCCCTGCTTAGCACCACCCCCTGTATCTACATGTCCAACTAGATCTGAACTTTTGAGGCTAGTTCCAATGCCACTCCTTATTCTTTTTTCCTGGGAGGCTGCCTCCACTGGTGTCAGCTGGAATAATATCCTGTGTACACTTCTATAGCTATTTTTTTGTACTCTCTGATTGCCTTAACATGTTCTACCTTAATTTGTAAATTTGCATATACAGATTAGGCCCTTCTAAATTGTATTCTCCTCAAGGATATGCAGTGTATACATAGGAGCCTTTTATTTGTTTGAGTACATGGATAAATGATTCTCAAATGTTTGAGTAAATTAGGTAATATCGTGTAGTAGTTAAGAGCTTTGGAGTCAAGGTTCCTTATACTACCAGTTATTGCACAACTGTGACAGGTTCTTTCACCTCTCTGAGTCTGTTTCCCCATCTGCAAAATGGAAGTAATAATATGAACTCAGTAGGATAGTCATGAGTATGAAATAGTTTAAAATAGGTACGCGTTACATAGTGTGCATCCAATAAATTAATGCATAATATATTTTGGGTATATATTTAGGTGGGATTGGGTCTCTTATATTATTCTTGGAGGGGGTTTCTATGTAAATAGAATTGGAAACCTCTTTGGAAACACCCATGGAAAAAGGTGACACACCTTTCTTTGTTCCTTGTGATTTCATTTTTAAAATCAACTTTGAAAATTTCATTAGCCTTAGTGCTCTGGTTGGAAAACAAATTCTCCAGAGTCTGTGCTGGCTGTGGCCTCATTTAGGAAATACAATTTTAGGGAAATGGCCTCAGGAAAAACATGCAGGTAGATGGGTATAATCAGAATGCACATGATATAACATGCCATGGTGGGTAGGGTTGGTGGACATAGCGTCTTCTGGTGAGACGAAAGGCTTCTGAGTCTGCTCCAGCCAGATTGGAAATATTGTGAGAGATCTGTTGGCGGTGACTTCATTCTTCCAGCCCTTGCCTTCCACATCTCAGGCTTGGCTGGGAAAGATAAACACAGGTCCTCTGCATGTGTTAGGGCAGGTTTTCCTCCATGGAGGCCAGGACCCCTCCTTCCATAGCTGATTGCATATGCACTGGAAAGTTCTTCTCTTGTTTGGGTGTCTTTACTAATTGGAAAGGATCTGTCCCCAGCCCTGTACTGGGGGCTGGCCCTGTCATTTCTCCCTGAGTCTTATTAGCACACCTTCTCTGGTATGGTCAGTCGCCACCTAGTGGCACAGGTAAGACTGTGCATCGCAGCAACTAGATGAATACTATGGGGGAATTTTGTTCTAATGTAAGATGTGAATACGATCTGTTTTCTTTTTTCTTTTTTAATTATATTTTATTGATTATGCTATTACAGTTGTCCCATTTCTCCCCCATCATTCCCCTCCATCCTTCACACCCCCTCCTACCCACATTCCCCACTTTAGATCATGTCCATGTGTTATAAGTTCTTTAGCTTCTACTTTTCCCACACTATTCTTGCCCTTCCCCTGTCTATTTTCTACCCACCGTCTATGCTGCCTATTCGCTGTACCTTTTCTCCCTCTCTCCTCTTCTCACTCCCCTGTTGCAAACCCTCCATGTGATCTCCATTTCTGTGTTCCTGCTCCTGGTCTAGCTGTTTACTTAGTTGGCTTTTGTTTTAGGTGTGGTTGTTAATATCTGAGTTTGCTGTCTTTTTACTGTCCTATTTTTTATCTTCTTTGTCTTAGATAAGTCCCTTTCACATTTCATATAATAAGGGCTCGGTGATGATGAACTCCTTTAACCTGACCTTATCGGAGAAGCACTGTATCTTCCCTTCCATTCTGAATGAAAGCTTTGCTGGATTGAGCAATCTTGGATGTAGGTCCTTGACTTTCATGACTTGGAATACTTCTTTCCAGCCCCTTCTTGCCTGTAAGGTCTCTTTTGAGAAATCAGCTGACAGTCTGATGGGAATTCTTTTGTAGGTGACTCTGCCTTTATCCCTTGCTGCTTCTAGAATTCTCTCCTTCATTTTAATCTTGGCTAATGTAATTGTGATGTGCCTTGGTGTGTTCCTCCTTGGGTCCACCTTCTTTGGGATTCTCTGAGCTTCTTGGATTTCCTGGAAGTCTATTTCCTTTGCCAGATTGGGGAAGTTCTCCTTCATTATTTGTTCAAATCAGTTTTCTACTTGTAGCTCTTCCTCTTCTCCTTCTGGTACCCCTATAATTCGGATGTTGGGATGTTTCAAGATGTCCTGGAGGTTCCTAAGCCTCTCCTCATTTGTTTGAATTCTTGTTTCTTCCTTCTTTTCTGTTTGGTTGTTTCTTTCTTCCTTCTGGTCCACTCCATTGATTTTGAGTCCCATTTTTCCTCCCATCACTATTGGTTCCCTGTGGGTTTTTCTTCATTTCACTTATTGTAGCCTCCATTTGTTCCTCTAATTTGCGACCAAAATCAACCAATTCTTTGAGCTTCCTAATCACCAGAGCTTTGAACTGTGCTTCTGATAGGTTGGCTACCAGTGCTATGAGCTCTGCATCTGATAGATTGATCACCTCCTGGTTGCTCAAATGAATTAGCCCCGGGGCCCTGGTCTGTTCTCCCTTTTGGGCCATCCTTGGTTTTGGTGTTTTTGTTTCTGTCTGGTCGAGGCTGTTACATAGTGAGGGGGGGAGCCTTAGGCATTCACCAGGGCATGTCAGCCCAGTCACTGGGTTGTGATGCTGTATGTGGGGGCCGAGAGGGAACAGTGGCGCTTGCTCCGTGCTCTTTCGCGGATTCCAGTCCCTTCAGGCTCTTTCCCCTGTCCAATTGGGCCCTTCTGGTGCTGACTTCTGTGTGAGTGGGCCTGTGCACGTTCCAGTACCCCATGGGCCTCCCCAACGAACTCTCCTGTGAGGCTGGGACTCCCTCTCGGCACCTCAGCCCCTACAAGTGTTTTTAATGGGTGCTTTTAGGCTTCACTTCTTGGCGCTGGGGCCCTGCATCTCGCAGTCTGTCTTGCTGCCCGTTTTCGCCTGGTTTATCTGTGTGCAAACGTGTGTCCACCATCCGCTGCCTTGTGCGCCCCACTTGGCCTCCTCGTGTTCCGCAGCGCCGCCACCTGTGCACCTGGAGTGACTTCGTCTGGGACCACCACTGACTGGCTTATCCCACCGCGACCCGACACTAACCGGCTGCGGGGACTCCGCCAGCTGCTGACTCCGCCCCTCTTACTGGTCTGGGTGAATCGTTGTTGTTGGACTTCCGCACAATTCAATTTTCTCTCTGTCCTGGTTGGGTTTTCTTTTTTTTTGGCTCTATATTTTTGTTGTCCTTAATCTTGGTTGTGAGAGGAGGCACAACGTGTCCAGCTACGCCTCCATCTTGGCTGGAAGTTATTTTCTTTTTTTGCTCACATAATGTAGGGGTTCATGCTGTAGAATTGCCTTTAACAAAGGAACAGCACTTGCGCTTTTTGGAGTTAAGCAATGGAACTAGGTTTACAATGCCACATGTAGACTTGGGGCAGTGGTGAGTAATGGGGAGTGCCTCTCCCCAAGCAGAGTTTCTGATAGGACCAGTTCTCTTCCTACCCAGATATGGGGAAAGAGAAAAGAAGGGTCTCCGGGAACTCTTCCTTCATCTGTTTCAGCTCCAGGCCTGGGGACATACTGGGGCCGAAAGGGGACACATGACTGTGGCCAAGCGCTGCCTTGTTTGTTGCTCATTTCTCCTGGTCTCTTGGTGTAGAGAAAGTTTTGCTTTCTGTGCTTGCTGGTGGCTCTCTCTGCAGCTCTGTGGGAGCTTTCCTCAATAGACAGAACCAAGAAAGGTGGTTTTATCTTAACAGTAAGCACATTCCTGCGTATACAAGCTCCAATCAGACTTGAATAATTTGGAAAGTTTCTCCTAATATACCTAATCTACTTTTTTTTTTTTTTTTTTTTTTTTTTTTTTTTTTTTTTTTTTTTTTTTTTTTTTTTTTTTTTTTTTTTTTTTTTTTACCTGTCAAGCATAGAATTGGGAAGTTCACCTTTGGTGAGTGTAATGGACTAGGGGGATGCCCAACTTCCCCTCTCCCTTTGTTCTTTCTGTGGTCCCTGTTCTCTGTAGGCCATGTACTAGGTTCTGAGGATACAGGGGTGAGCATGAAGGGACTTGATCCTCACCCTTATGGAACTTACTAGTTGGGAAGATATTAATCGAAGACTTACCTGAACGATATGAAATTGCTATGAAGAAGAGTTGCATAGGACTCAGGATATGATAATAGGATAAGGTTTGGCCTGGTTAGAGAACTCAGGGAAGGCTTCTTGGAGGAGGGAACCTTTATGCTGAGGGCTGCAGGTAGGAATAAGGCACATTCCTAGGAAGTGGCAGAGGCCAGGGTGTCTGGTGCCCAGAGAGGGAGGTAGGGGGCCCAGGCCCTCCAGGGCCTCTCAGGCCTTCAGAGGGACTTTGTTCATTGTCCCTAGAGCTCTGGGAAGCCATGGCAGGATTCACTGCTGGAGCTGACATGACTAGGTGGAATATTGACTGGAGGGACAAAAGTGGGTGTGCTGAAACCAGGGAGGAGGCTGTTGCAGTTATCCTAGCAAATGGGGGTATTTGGTTTAGGGGTTGTTGATGATAATGTTGTGGATGAGTGAGCGGAATTGAGATGCTTAGGAGGCCAAATGTACAGACTTGCAAAGAACTGCAGTGTCAAGGATGACATGTGGGTATCTGACTGATTCGTGTGGTGGGATGAATGGTGATGCCCTTTACTGAACTAGAAGGGGCCCTTAGTTGACTCCTTTGGGAGAGGGTAGGAGAGGAAAGATAATTTGGTTCTATTGAGTTTTACCTGGGAGTATGGTTGTTGGGTAAAACTGTAGTCTCTTGGGGGCCGGTGTCTACCTCTCAAGTCCCACCATCATCCTTTCATCGGGAGAATGTTAGGCACTCCACGTGGAAGCCAACCTGTGTGGCTGTGCCTGATAAAATCAGCACCACAGGTTTTAAGGGCCACTTTGCAGCCCTGCCTGTCCTAGGCACGAATACATTAGGAGATGAAACCACTCATGAATAGTTCCAGAATCATCCCACACACGAGATGATAAGGCACTGAGGGTACACATAATTGCCTTTCAGAGAAGGAAGAGATGAGCAAAGCCTGGGGACTTGAGGATTCTTGTGCTTTAAGCAGCTGAGATGCCTATACTGTTGGAAGTACTTTCCTTGGCAGTTGGTCTTTATTAACTAATCAGTTTCTAAATCCAGGGAGGTGTGACAAAGTAGCAGAAAATTTTAAGGGTAGTTATATGAAATTTTGGTGACTTTGGAGGTCAGAGAAAGGCAACAGATACACTGAAAATAAATATAATTGTATGGTTACCTTGAGTCTGTCATTATGTGGGTGTCCGTATGCATGTTTGTATGTATGCATGTATATGTGTGTGCACATGTATGTTAAGTTATACAGAAAAGGAAATGGCTTGACTTGTGGTATTGCTGGTAAAATTTGTGTAAATTAAAGACAAAAGGAAATGGCTTAATTTGCACTGTTAGTAAAGCTTATGTAAATTAAGGTAGATTCTAACTTTTAAAAAATTATGATAAACCTTGTTTTACCATAAAAAGGATTATCCTTGGCTTAACTTTTCTTAAGCTTTATGCAGATTAGTATCTGCTGTGGCAGAGTATGACATCTCCAGGAAGAGAAGGGCACTTTCCTCTGGTCCTCTAGTGAGCAGACAGCTTTGGGAGCAGCCTCTCAAGGTCAGGCTTCTGGCTGCTTCCATATCCCTTACCCACCTGGTTTCCTCACTCAGAGGCAGAGACTTCTCACTCTATAAAGCAGATACTTGTCCTCCCCAGAGGCTGCTCGTCATGACTTCTCTCCACTCTGGCCAGCATTCTGCCTTTCTAGCAACAGTAAATATTATTGACTCTGCTTGGCTCTTAGTTGTGTCTTGCACTGCCTGAACATGAAACAGTGGGGTTATGTGAGCAGGGTACCACGAATCTTGGCATGCACCCAGCACCAACACCAGCCTCTCCTCTTTCTCCCCTCCTCTTACTGAAAGGTGCAGGCTGGATTCCTGTGTGCATTAGAGTGAAGGCTCCAGAAGTTAAGTCTCTGCGTGGCTGCTTATCCAAGGTGATCATCTACATAAGATGTCACCAATCCTTTTGGGTTGAAGTACACAAGAAGCAGTGACTTTTTTTTTTTTTTTAATGTCCTTTTCATTGTCCTCAGTAGCAGAGAAGGGGTTTATATTAGTGGAGTGAGGCAGCATGGTGTAGCCACATGCTATAAGGATATCAGTTCAGAAGACTTGATTGAGTCACAGGTCCCTTCTGTAGATAATGTGTTTTTACATCAGTCCTTTAATTTCTCCAAGGTTTCATTCATTATGGGTAGTGATGATTACCTTCCCTGGGTCCTGTTGTTGAGGATTTATATATTAGAGAAGAATAGCCCAGCTGTGCCTAAAACTGAACTTACAGTACAGAGTGCTTAATACAGGGTGCTCCACTGGATCTCCTGACAGCTCGATGGGGCTAGGTAGGGCTGACAACTGTCAGATGAAATGACTGAGACTTTATGACTAACCCTGGGTTAGTTACATATCTGGTAAATGAAGGAGCTGAAACTTGAACCCAGGAGCCAGTGGAGGTTGGGGTGAGGGCCAGAGGCTGTGGAACGGGTTGATCAGTATATAATCAGAACCCCATGCAGTGCAAGTAGAGGAGGGAGGTCTTTCAAAGCAAGCTTGACATGCTGTGCCAAAGACTGGGGAGTGGGTGTTGAAGAAGCAAAACAACAGGTGTCCCCTGCACCTTTACAGAAAGATTTCTGTCATGAGTCATTCAAGCCCCTGGTAAGTTCCTTTTCAGATTCCAATAATTGGGATTCTCACTCTACCCAGCTGTCCTTACTGGCCTACAGCCCAGTATTGACTCCATACCAGTACTCATTACCTAATTTTCCATCAGGGGGACTGGCCTCTTTATCAGCTTCGTGGGGCCCACACTGCTGCTCAGGTGTGTGCTGTGTGCCACTGGACAATGAAATCAGGTTACCTTCTGGTCATAAGATTAACAGGCCCTGCTCCTGGCTCAATGGGCCCCCCTGTGAAAAGGCCCCACAGAGGCCCTGTTGTGCAGTGTGAGCCACTCCTTGATCCTCACTGGTAGCTGCCCCTGGCAGCACAGCTCTTCAGGTGCGTCCTGGGACCTTTCCCGAGCCTGGCTTGTATTTCACCTTTTTCCACTTTGTGGGGAAGATTGTCCAGCTTGAGTCTTTCTTGCTGTACTGGGGAGGCACAGAAGAATTTTTAGGTGGATAGAGAGGCAGCCCTGTTCTTACTCTTTGCTTGGGCCTTTCTCTGAGTTCTGATCAGGGGAGCATTCTGACTGAAATGACACAGTGTACAGCTATGTCCACATTCCATGTACTACACACTTTGGGCCTCTTAGAGGCCCAAAACTTCCACTCTGAAAAGTTGTCATTCCTTTTTTATTTTTTTCCATCCCGCCTACCTGCAGCCTCCTCTGTCCTTTGCACAGTGTTCTGACTTTCAGATGCATTTGTTTCTTTCTTGCCAGGAGTGATTTGGGTTCTCAGGGATATCCTTAGCCTGGGTTGGCCAGTTCTAAGAGATGCCTGGTTCTCTTGCCAGCATCTTTGGACTTTTTGCCCAAGGACCATTCCATTAAAATGACTGAACCAGGAGGAGACTGGAGACTATTGGCTGTTGCCTCCTGTGTTCTTCTCCACTCCAATTGCCTTCCTCTTTTGGTGTAGAGCAGAGGACCTTCTACAAAGCACAGCTAGCTCAGAACCTGTGTCATCTGAGCCACTGGGAGGGCAACTTTGGAGCAGGAACTGCTGGTGTCCAGTGTGGTGTCCTGAGCCCCAGACCCAAGACTAGGATGCCAGCTGTGCTCCTCCACTGGTAGCCATTGTTTGGAATGAACAGTCAGATCTGTGAGCTGAACATGGGGGGTTGGATTTGTATAAAATCAAAAGATGGGAAAAAATTTAACTGTAACCTCAAGGGACAGATCTGGGAACTAAAAAGGACAAGTGCTGAGGATCATGGGTGTTTTTATCCTACTAGGTTATATTGATCTGTGAAGCCAGAATTCTCCCATCTCCCTCCCCCCGCCCCCAAATATCTTATTAAAGCCAGGCCTTGTTGCCAGTGGTGCCTCATATTTCCCTCCTCTGGGAATATGAACATAATACCATTTCCCCTTCAATGAGGGGAATGTGGATGAGGGTAATTTGAGTGATTAGCCTAATCTGCAGGAAGGCTGCATGTGGAATTAAGTTAAGCACATTTGTACCGAGCAGCCGTGCCTGTCAGGCCACTGGAAGGTACCTTGGTAGTTTTGTACCCTTAACAGAAGCTGAGGGCTCATGGAATGATCATTGGCTTTTATTACTGACTTAAATGAAAACTTTTAAAATTTGACAAGGCCTCTGAGAGCTTTCTTTGTAGATAGCATATATGGGGTTATAGCATGTATGGGGTTACCCCAACCCCATACACTGCCAGGGCTTTATTCTCATGGCAGTGTTCTCAGGAACGTGGTGACCCAGGGAGATGGTTCAGGCAGAAATTTGTCAGGCTGGCCAGCCCCTCTTGAGAGGGTTCTGAGAATGCGGGCCTCATGCCTATTTGAGTTGGAAGAGGAAGTCCAGGTCCTCCTGTGCTGTGGGAACAGGGCAGTTTCAAGCAGTTTGTGGTATGAGTTGGGCTAGGGGAAGGTATTATTGAGTCTGATGTGGGGCAACTTCATGTCCACATAGAGAGCCAGGTACAAAACTCACCAGGAGGGCTGTTGATGCTGATGCTACACTTCCTCCCTGACCTCCTTAGGCAAGTGGATTCCCACCTGTGTCAAATGGAGAAGACAGGACTTACTGTGTAGCTGGAGGAATTAGAAATAGGGCCAGAATTGATCAAGCAAATGCAACAAACACACTAACTTCTAAAGCAGTCCAGCATTTTTCATGTTTTAAGCAATATATACTATCTTGAATTCACATTCTTTTGTGCTTTGAAATGGACTCAGGAAGAAATCAGCCTCCTGCTGTAGTAGTGGAAGGATTAAAAAGTGCAGCAAATTGGAAAGCCAGTTTATGTCAGTAATTCATGTTTCTTACTCTTTTTCTTGCTAGATTTGTCTTCAGCGAAGAGGAAATTTGCAGATTCCTTAAATGAATTTAAATTTCAGTGCATAGGAGATGCAGAAACAGATGATGAAATGTGTATAGGTAAGTCATAACTGTACTGTTTATCACAACTTTCAATGTCCTTACTGAGCCTTTTTCTGGGGAAGGGAAGAATCCAAGTGTTATAAAGTAAGAAATCCATAGTAACAGTGGAGGGGACAGAGTTAAGTGAGAATCAGGGGTTTGGGGCTATTCTGGGCTTCTTCTTGGAGCTCTGGGATTGCCTCTTTCACCCTTCTTCTGCAGGAGAAACCTTGAAGGTTTGCACTGTGGCTCTCCTTTCCACCTTCTTTTAGTATTGTGCTTCTGGCTGGTTTTGTGCCATTCTTCCCCACTACCACAGTGCTGAGAACTTTGAGCAAGAGCAGAACTCAGGTAGATGAGGGAAGGATTAGATCAGAGGTTGCAAATGCTAGCTCATGGGCTGAGATCAGAATGCAGCCATGTTTTCCTTGGCACTCAATTTTTAAATTGAATTACCATATAAATTGAATTTATCCTAAGGCTTCAGTTCTCTTGCTTCTTTGAAAATTGGAGAATCTAATCAGCTGGCCCCACATTCTGTCTGGCAACAGCTGACTAGGGCTGTGTTGCTGCTGTTGCCTTTGAAAGGGGAATGGAGTTCGGTGTCTAGCTCACAGTAGTCCCCTTTAACAAGAGGCTGATGGTGGGGTTACCATTTATCACCTCACTGTGCTGCTTCACTCTTCACCATCCTCTGTGTGATGTGCAGAGGATTTGCAGTGTTAAAGAGACCTTTCTTTGCCAGGGCCTAGTCACTGCACTTCATTCTTCTCACCTTGAACATCTTGGTTGACACCATGAAGTGAGCAAGAATTGAGAATGTTCCATTGAATTTAGTCATCGAGTATTTATTGAGTCCCCATTGCCATGCAGTGCACTAGGAACTGGGGTGAGCAAAGGCAGTTGGGAGATAGCTGAGAGCAGTGAAACTGCATCACTGTGGTAAATCCTGAATATATGGATGCTTTTCCCAACATTACACAGATGTCCCAAATATTCTCAGGGCTGTTGCACTTAATGCCTGTTGCCTCTGGGAATAATTCTAGAGAAGAAGACTGTTCCCATCTGACCAGCGTTCTGCAGGTTCTATTGCATTAATAAGTGGCTTGGGGACTCAGGAGGAGCCCAAGGAGAAGCCAGAGATGGGGCTTCTGGTGCCAGCAGCACTGTTTGTTTGGTTCTAGTGCCAAAGAAAAGGTTGGGTTCTGACGCAGCCCCACAACAAAGGGTGAGGAGGTCAAATCCTGGACAGGAAATCCTTCAGCTCTTAAGCGGAACTCTGCCCCTTCCAGCCTGGGGTCTGGGAGCCAGCCAGCATCTCATCAGTCCTGGGTACTCTCAGGAATAAGCCAGTTTTTTCTTTGAAGGAAATCCTTCCCTAGCTAAAGTGCCAGGTGGAATTAACATGCATTTCTGGGTCATCCTTAATGATTAATGATTAAAAGATAAGGGGAGCCTTGGGGGAAAAATGACTTAAGCCTTATGTATGTGTCAAGGGATTTCAATCTATAACAAGATAGCTGTATCTGGAAAGGCTCCCAAAGGCCCATTACTCAACTTCCATTTCATGGCCCCTTTCCCTTTTCCAGCAAGGTCTTTGCAGGAGTTTGCCACGGTTCTCAGGAATCTTGAAGATGAACGGATACGGATGGTGAGTACAGCTGGGCCTCTCTTGGTCCCAGGCAGTGTGGTCATGTCTAGGGAGCACGGGATTTGTTATCAGAAGAAGTAGGTTTGAGTCCAGGCTCTGCCACTTGAATGCTTTGAGCTCTTGAGCAAGCCTTATCTCCTCATCTTTGCAAGGCTTGGAGCCTTTTGTAAAAAATAGGATATATTTACTTGGATAACTTGAAAATGACTTCACTGTAATGTGTATACATAAGATATATGACTTCCGGGTGTATCTTTACAGTTATTAACTCTTTGGGGCCTTGTATTTTCTGTTGGCAGAATGGGAATGGAGGTGCCCTGCTCTGCAATTATACCCTGTCCCTGCCCCTCCCATTAAACTTATCCAAGAGCTCTTGGAGGGTGGGGTCACTCCTTCACCTTTAATTCCAAAGCACCTAACACAGTGCCTGCCATGTGGCAGGCATCTAGTAAACGAGCACTCAGTAAGTTATGGGAGCTCCAAGATGTTCCTCAAAGAGAGGCACTGTGAAATTCAAGAATCAAAGGCTGATCTTCAGGTTCTTAAGAGATCTCTTTTGCATTAGGGTTTATTAGATGTGGTTCAGCATTAACAGATGAGGGATTCCACACCACAAGTTCTTTGGCGCCTTCCAAATCTGACTGAGGCTTAATTTGAAACCCCCTGTTGGCTGCAAGCAGAAGTCCCCAGAAGGGCTTCTGTGTTGGAGGTGGTGCTCCAGAAGCCTTGGGAAGAGTCTGTTAATGAACATTTTTTTTTCTCTTTCCATACTAACAAGTGATGGTTTGAGACTAAATTTCCTGTCTTGGTCAGCTTAGGTTGCCAAAATACCATGGCCTGGGTGGCTTAAACAATACATTTATTTCTCATAGTTGTGGAGAATGTGGGAGTCCAAGATCAAGGGGCTGACTGATGTGGTTCCTGGTTGAGGGCCTTCTTCCTGGCTTGCAGATGGCTGCCTTCTTGCTGTTGCCTCACTAGGCAGAGAAAGGGCAGGGAAGCTCTTGCTCTCTTCTTACAAGGGCACCAACCGCATCAAAAGGACTCCATAGTGGCCTAATGACCTAATTACCTTCCAAAAGGCCCCATATTCAAATACTGTCACATTGTGGGTAACGAAAGACAAACTAAAGCATATCAAATTTTTAAGAGTTTATTTGAGCAAAAATCAAATCAAATTGGATAACACCAACGTGGAAGTAGTTAGGAGTTCTCCACTGCCAGGAGCTAGGGAAAAGGCTTTTATACAGAAGATGTGGAAGCAAAGCGAAGAAATGATTTAATTGGCTATTACTTAGGTAGTTGTCTTATTTGGGAAAGCTTGTTTGTTTGTGATTGCTTGTTCTTAGATTTTCATTTCTTAACCTTGAGGCATTCACAGGCTTAGGTTTTGGGTTGCTAATACAGGTTACTAAATCATTAGAGCCATCTCAGTTTAATGGCCTCCTCATTTAATTTGTCAGGGTTAGGTTTCCAATACACAATATTTTTTGATGGGTGGAGGGGTGCAGTTTAGTCCATAGCTTCTACCAAGACATTGTGTAGCCATACGTTTTCTATTTTAACCCTCATGATGACTTTGAGGTGGTACCTATCTCATACTCATTGTCCAGCTGAAGGTATCAAAGTTTACAGAGGTTAAGTAGCATGCCCAAGATCACACAGTTAGTAAGTGGCATGGTCTAGATTTGAACCCAAGTGTGTATTACACCAGAGAATGTGGGAATTTCTTTAAAACTCCAAACAGAGCAGAAACCTCTCATCTTCTCTGCAGAGAGACATACTGCTTCCCTCCATTGCTCATTGCTCATTGCTCGGTGCTTTAACCAGAATTGGGAGTGGTGGTGGTGGTGGCAGCAGCCACAGCAGTGTTGCTGGGGGTGGAGAGAGGGGAAATCTTATGTTTGTGCACGTGGTAGTGCCTGAGAAAGGGATGTGATTCTTTTGAGTCTGATTCTTGGCCAAGTCAGTATTTGGGGTGGGCGATGTGGTAAGCAAATCATAATAATACCCTGAAGATTGCTATAGCCTGCAGTAAGGGAACAGTGACCAGATTATATTTTTCAGCTTGCTCCTGCAATTTTATTATTAATGTCAGTGAATTGAATTTCTACTGTCTGCATCTGAGTAGATGGCTATCACAAACCCCTTTTCTACCTCCTTGCCCTGTGGCAGCTTCATCATCAGTTCAGCTCAGCTTAGCAAAGCTGCACCTTCTTTGGGAAGCTTTCCCTGACACCCCAGGATATTTGGCCATCCTTTGTATTTTCTTAATGTCTACTTCATGCCTCTGATTCTGCATTTGGCACATTGTGTCCTGATAATCACAGCACATGTCCCATGGTAAATGAGTTTTTGAAGGGCAGAGAATGGTCTGCTGTGTCCCCAATATTATTAGCACAGTGCCTGGAACGGAGTAGAAATTACAGTCATAGAATCACAGACTCAGATAGATCTTATTCCTCATCTCTGCAGCCCCTCATTTGACAGATGAGATAGTTGAGGTCTTTTGAAGGTTTGTATCAAGTAGTGGAAGGACTGGGGCAAGGACTTGGGCATCCTGATTTCCAGGTGAGCAGTTACTGCTTTCGTATATTTAGCGTGTCTACTTAGGGCTGGATTCTCAATCATGGATGCCCTTTGGAACAACTTGAGTTCAAAACATACTGATGCCTGAGATGAAGTATAGAGTTTCTAATTTAATTAGTTTGGAGTGAGGCCTGGACATAGGGATTTTTTAAAAGCTTCCCAGGTGAACCTACCATGTGGATAAAGCTGAGAACCACTGACTTAGAGGCTCAAAAACCATTTTGAGCCTTAGAGACTTACACTTGATTTATAGAAAAGACATAACGAGCCAATAAAGCCACATCAGATAACAATAAAAATCAAACAAGTTAACATTGCAACACTCTGGTGTTGCTCTTTACTAGAGTAAGTGGTCCCAAAATTGAGGAAAAGGCAAATGGCAATAAATTTGGAGATCTGCCACCTTCTGTCCCTCATTCTGTTCAGTTAGTTTACTCTGTGTCCATTTATGGCTTCCGGCATTTACTCTGTTGGTTTCATTGCAATGGATATGCATGTGATTTAGAAAAATAGTGCTTTGTTGAGATGAGATTCCTTAAATAATTAGTTGAGCCAGGAGTAAGCAGTGAATGACTTAAGAAGAAAGATTGTAAAATACTGTACTTCTTTAGAAAAGACCATGGAATCTTGGAGCTGGAACAATCTAGCCCACTCATTTTGTAGATGAGGAAATTGGAGCCCAGAGAGGTTAAATGTTTTACCCATGGTCACACAGTTGGCAGCCAACCAAGAAATCATACGTTCATTCAGTCGTTGAAAAATATTTGAGTGCTCCTTTGTTTCAGCAATCTTCTGTGTTTTAGGGGGAGTGGGGGACAAGAGAGCGTTTACAAGATGGTGTGTGTGTGTGTATAGTGGAACACTAGAAAACTTTAGCTGGCTTATGTCTTCTGAAGAAAACACTTGATGGGCTGGTGGGAAGTTTCTTTGGAATGTATTGGTAGTCATGGCAGGCCTTCCTAAAGAGATGACCTTTAAGCTGAAACGAATTGCAGTAAGTAATGAGTTGCTCACATAAGGATTTAGGGACAGGGCATCTGAGTTAACAGCGAAATACAAAAGCCTGGAAGTGGGACAAGGTTGGAAAGTTTGAGATGCCTTCGGGTGTTGGTGTGGTTGGAGTACAGGACCTGAGGGGGTGGGGCCGTGAGATGAAGTGGAGAGGCAGCCAGTGGTCAGTAGACACAGTGTTATCATCACAGTCCAGTGTTGGTAGGACCACACAGAATCCGGCTGGAGGGTTTCATGCCACTGGATGTCAAAGATACTTTCCGTTTGTAAACCAGACTCAGTGTTGATCTGCTTTAAATGTATCTATTTAAATATAACTTGAGTGAATGAGCAAAATACAATATGTCACTTGAAGCTTGAAATTTAGATCTTACCATGTCACTAGTTTCCCTCCACCTTCAGATGATTGCTTACTTAGAGGTCTTAATTTTTATTTTTAAAGAATCAGTTTTAGTCATGTACAGGAAGAATATCATCTTTGAACTGTTGACTAGATTTGATTTGACATGCTGTCAGTTTAAGAGTATTGTGAGCAGTTACTACATGCACAGTGTTGCTTCCTTGACTTTTATGTTGAGACAAGGGGAGGTATTTTGTGCAAGAACTGCTACCTCTTTACTGGTACTGCTCTTGTGTCTCCTCTGACCCTTCTCCATTCTGTTTTTCCTCACCAGATTGAGAATGCCAGTGACGTGCTCATCACACCCTTGGAAAAGTTTCGGAAGGAGCAGATTGGGGCTGCCAAGGTGAGAATTTTACAGTTCTTCTTGGATCTTAGGGCAAGAGGTCTGGAAAACACACCTTCTTCAGGAAATCTAAGCCCACTGTGTTCAGATAACCCTGGGCAGGTAAGCCTGGCGCTTAGCTCATCTGTCCTCCACAAGTGTTTGAACATAGCCCCAGTGGTCACCCCCAGAGCAGTCATTCCAGTGTTTTGTTCTCTAATCATTTTGCGCTAGTTCATAAATCCTCCAGTAGTAGAGACCACACCTCCTTTGTATTAGTAGGTAGATACCTGTGTGCTTAGACAATGTGGGATCGTATTTATTGCAAGGTCCAGGCCTGAGAGCCTAAACATGGGTTACAAATAGGGTCCTGTGGGCCTAGCATTCTGTGCTTAGCTCCCTTTTGCTGTGTGTTCAGATGAGCCCTCTCTTGATAGATCTTTAAATTTTTCAAGAGAAATTGAAAAGTCAAGAGTTTTATGTGAAATTGCCTGGTTTAAAAAAATGTTGGCAAATCATTAAAAATATACAGTGATCCCTCACCTATCACGGGAGTTATGTTCCAGAGACCCCCGTGATAGGTGAAAATCTGTGAAGTAGCAGCATTATATTTATTTTATTATTTATATATATTTTAAGGCTTTATAAACCCTTACCACACTCTTATAAACCTTTCCCACACTCTTATAAACACTTCATGTGCTCTTAAACACTTTCTACACTCTTAAACCTACATAATTTTAACAACATGTAAAATTCTATATGGGTACTCACCAGCGAAGTATACAGTCGGGTTAAACCCGTGATATGGTGAAGCTGCAATGAGTGAACCGCGATATAGCCAGGGACGACTGTATACTTAACGCATTGTGAAGGTAAAAAAGTGGGACTGCTTCAGCCCAGAGGTCACCATTTGTTATCACTTGGAGGGACAGTAGCCCAAACTTGGCCAATTCTAGTGTTGCTGAAAAGACCGCAAAGGGGGTCTTGTTCATTTTTAAGAGGGGGGATGTCCTGGGTTCCTGTGGCCTGTGAGAAATCACTAGGAAGCCCTAGCCAGTTTGACCTTCAGCGGAATTTTAGAGACCACCTGCAGGGAAAGTGTTTTCATTGGAATCAGTGAAAGCAAGAGGATTTTCAGGATTTTTTTCCTGCTTTTCCAGAACTGTCTTTCAGCCAGTCCCTTGCGCCACCTGCAGGGCATTTGGGGCAGTGTCACACTCTTACTTTTAGATGGATTTTATACGCAGTTGTGAAACGGCCTTGAGAAGATCCTGTAGGTGGGAAAAAGATAGCCCAGGTGTAAGAAGTGGGGCTTTCCCGCATCATTCCCTCTCTCCCAAGTGCATCTGCTTTCTGAATATGAATATATTAGGGCCTGAAAGAGATGACGTTCAGTTCAGTCAGGGTTATTCATTCTTTGAAGGAGGGACCACAGCAAAGGTTTTTCTTTCAATTCTACAGCAGTTTTCTACCAATTTTACAATTTACATTTATGAAGCAATTGGGGGTTATTGACTTTGTATCAGAGGCTAAAGATTTAAAGGAATGTCTTGTTCCATTAGGATTTTGTCCCAGACTGTGAGCGGACCCAGTGATGGGCTAGAAAATGTCCTGAGTGTCCCTTCCCAGTTCTCACTGACACAGGCCCAATGAGCAGCTTCTCTTTGTGGCCTTGAGGACTGTGCCTCCTACTTCTGAAAGCACACTGTGGCAGCTCTGGAGGTTTTGAAGGGCTCTGAGGCAGTGGCAGCGAGGACCTGTTGACTGAGTCATCTTTCGAGTAGTTACTTTTCCCTCCGAGCACAGATGCCTCTCACTCTGGCCTCTTCCCTCTTCCCTCAGCACTGGTCTGACAGTTATCACAGCATGGAGGAGGCAAGAGGAGCAGAGGAGGGAAGAGGAGTGGAAGTCTTAGTGAGGCTCTCTTTGGGTTAATCTCATTGATCATAATGGCAGGAGCAGGTACTTTTCTAGGTTGGATGGGTGGGGGCAGGGCTATAGCTGGTGAGAAATATGAGAATTAAAAAATTTAAGCAAAATGGTTGCTCACCAAAACATATTTCCTCTTACACATATTCTATTCACTCACTCCTGTTGAAGAAAGATGCTTTGGCATTGGGGGTGATTGCATATCCCTCCTCTTTGGTCATTTCTTTTTTCAGTGTGTCGGTTCTTCTCCACTGCCCCCTGCCTCCGCCAGATACATACACAGTCAAGCCTCAGTTCTCGACTCTCTCCCGTCTCGAACATTTTGGTTCTAGAGCAACTTCTTCATAGAAAAGAATGTCTTGATTGTCCAACAGAATGTTAGTTCTCTACCTGACAACCCTTTCATGTTGACACAGTTTGGTGGAAGCTTGGTTCTCAAACTTAATTTGTTCAGTTTGCAATTGAAGAGTTAGAAAAGAGGGAAGGTAGGCTATTCCTACTTCACTTATTAAGGAAATGCTTAGGAAATGGGGAGAAATGCAGGGTTTAATTGAGAAATATCCCCCTGACATAGAAGTAGCAAACCGGGTGATAAGCTTGTTCAGTGACAATGCAGTGTTTCACTTCAGGCAAGTGTTAAAACACAGGTAAAAACAAACATCATTGGATAGGTTTTGAGTGAGACAGATGCCCAGTAAGCCTGAGACACGTTCTTGTGGAGCAAAGAGACAAAAGAGAGAGAGAACCCCAGAAGAAGAGCTACGTGACATTTCCATGAAAGGGGACTACCCTTCCAAACAGTAACATCCCTCTATACCTCCACCCCTTTTCTCTGTATTCTGTCATCGATAGCTCTCAGCATTGAAGGTAAGTTCTACTACATACATAAACTTTCATTTTTACTGTATATTTCATTTTCATTTTGTTAAATTTTCTCATCCTTTTTGTTTTTAAAGTGTTCATTTGTAGATTAAACAGTACATTAGAGTTGTACTGTATATAAGATTAAAATAGTCATCATGGTGGGGGGGTCTGGAATAGATTAATTCAATCTGTATTATTTCTAATAAAAAAGATTTGGTTTTCTAACAAATTACTTCTCGAACAGCCTTCTGGAGCGAATTAAGTGTGGGAACTGGGGTTCCACTGTATATCATGGTATTATGTGCATTTCAGAGAAAACAAAGGAACAACCAACCCTCTATAGTAGGTGCTCTAGAAAGCAGATTCAAAAGTTGTTAAGAGCCAGCAAGTGCTCTTCAGTGGCCAAGTTCAAGTTTCTGAACTCTGTTTGCATGATTTTAAAATTACCCTTCCTGCTCTTGTCTCCTCTGGTGCTGCTTCCGTTGTTTTAACAAGCTGTTGCTACTTTCAAGAAGCCGAAGTTGGAGTGTGAGGTGTGAAGGCTGCCAGGGAGGTGGACTCCTGGGCATTCTTGTGCTGGTGTGGCTTCTCAGGAGTAGGGTACCACCTGGCAGCTCGGTGTAACCTTGGCCCTGCATTTAGAGTTCTGAGTTTGGGTGAGTGTGTTTTTCCTGCAGCTGCAGATGGGCTGTGCAGTGAAAGTAGAATAGACAAGTAGGTAAGTAGAGGTTAAGTGTGGGCACTAGAGCTAGACTGCTGGAGCTCAGATCTCACTTCCGTCACTTGCATGTAAACTTGGGGAGGTTATTGAACCTCTCCATGCCTATTTCCTGGGCTGTACAATAGGGATCATGATAGTATTTTCCTTATAGAGTTATTACAAGGAAGAAATGAGACAACTCATATGAAGTGCTTAGAACAGCATCTGTCATATAGTCATTGATGTTACTATACACCGTATGCATAGTTGAGTCATTAAAAACATGCAAGAGCCTGCTGCATGCCTGGTCCTGCACTCCACACTGGCGTGTGGTGGAGGAGAAGCGCGGATGTGGTTGCTGTACTCGTAGTGTGGCTGGGGAGAAGGGTGTCAGACACAGAGATTTAAGTACACATGTGATCTCAAAGTGTGGCAGTGCTGCAGAGGGTTACCTTCCTGGGATATGGGCTGTGGAAAGCAAGTGGTGTTCCTGAAAAGAAGGAGGTGGGGTTCAGTGATGGACCTCGTCATTGCCATTACCACCATTGCTACCACCCCATCTTTGTCACCACCAGTGAGATTTATTAAGTACTTTCCATGTACCTGGCACTCTGCTAAGCATTGTATATGGTTTATCTCATTTAGTTGTAACAACCTATGAGGAGGTAGATCTCCTTGTCCTTATTTTATTAGATGGTCTTTGAGCTGAAAGAGAAAACCTGAGCAACGGTCTCATCTAGTCATGCTCAGTATGTAGATGAGGGAACCAAGTCCTGGACAGGGGCAATGACTGGTTTCGAGTTGGTGCATATAGAGTTGGAAGTGGAGATCCTACCTCTGTCTTTTCTCCACATAGCCACCCACAGTGGATGCCCTGGAAGGCAATCACTGTATTGTCCCTGAGAAATGGAGTAATACTACCCCATCTTAAGGACATTACGTAAATCTCAGTAAAGTTATTTCCACAGAGGTCTGGTTGCTGTGGCTCAGGATGGAACTGCTTCCCTTTCCCTTTCACTGTGGCTGTTCTCCTGAACATGGAATGTGGAGGCTTGAGTTGCCAGAAAGTCATAGAATTCCAGTGACTCTCACGTTTCCCACCTTTTCTCACCTGTGGTTAGCTGGACTATCCTGGCTCAGGGTTCTCTTCTTTAGGATTGGGGACAGGGCTGGTGGGGTGGCTCAGTGAGCATTAAATGGAACTTGGAGCCTCAGCGCAGTCACTTTCTAGAAAGGAAAAGAGTTGCTTGAGTCAAGGTCTTGCCTGTCCCTCTCAAATTTGAAGGAGTAAACCTCGTCGGGCTTTTCTTCATTTGCTTCTGCCTGCTTAATTTTTCTTGCGTGTAAGTAGTCTTTTAAACACAATTCAGATTTGTAGAAATGGATACGTGTCAGCTAAAACTGGGTAGCTCAGTTGGTTAGAGCATTGTCCCCATACACCAAAATTGCAGGTTCGATCTCCAGTCAGAGCACATACAAGAAGCAACCATTGAATGTGTAAATAAGTGGAACAACAAATTGATGTTTCTTAATCTCTCCCCTTACTCTCTCACTCTCTTTCTCTCTCCCTCCCTCCCTCTCTCTCTAAAATCAGTCAATCAATCAATTAATAAACAAAACTGTGTAGATGATAATTCTGCCCATTTAGAATTTTGCTGTTGACCAGATAAATGGTGTCTGACATCACAGGAGCTGGTTGGGGCTTCAGGCAATGGCTTCTTGGTAATTTTTGTGCCACTTTGGCCCAGAGTGCTTTGTCCAGGGCACTTACTGCTCTCCTGCTCTAAAAGCCTCCACTTTGCTCCTTGTGGGATCAGCAGGTCTTAACTCATCCCTCGCCTCCCCAGTGAGGCCTCCCTAGTGAGGCCTCCCCCAAGCACCCTATCTGCAGGATCTCTATGACTGCACCCTGCTTATTTCCTTCACAGCATTTGTGGCAGTCTGCCATTATGCTGTTCATTTGTTTAGTGGTTAATTGTGTTTCTTCTACTGGAATGTCCTCACTGCGAGGGTAGGGACTGTGGCTGCCTTGTATTTCAGTGCCTAAAATGCCAATGCACAGTGGCTATGTGTTATACCTTTGTTAAATGAAGAGCCATGTCTCTGAGTTTCCTTATTTGGCTGCAAAATTGTTTCTTCTCTTAAAGGCTTGGGAGTTGCCAAAAATCTTCAGTGGGCTCCATATAAGTCAAAAGCAGGAGTGATGCACTTGGTAAATTTGATCCTGTTTAGTAGCAGGCCAGTGCTGACCTTCGCCCTGTCCCTTTTCCTACTATCCCCATGGGTACATTGAAGGAAGAGATGCCTGTTACTGTATCTCAAGTGAGGTTGATACGTGGGTCTTGGAGACAGCTTGTCCTGGGCTCATGTCACAGCTCCATCACTCTCTGTGATTTTGTACAAGTTAACCTCTTTGCATCTAAGTTTTTCTTGTCTGTAATTGGGAGATAAAATATACCCTCAATGACTCAGTGATGTAGTGGGACAGCAGGGATGATTATGTGTGTTATGATATTTATGTTATTTTTCATTTTGAAAGCAATTAATATAGGACAATAAAAATTTCCCAAATGGAGAAAAAAATCACTCATCACATTTCCTTATTTTCATTTAGGTATTTTCCCACCTAATCTTTATGTATAAATATATATACTCTACATAGGATACACCAAGTTTGTATCATACTATCATTACTTTGCATTATATGCCCAGCAGTTTTCCATATGGCTGCCTAGCCTTCCTAGTTATGTATGTTGGATGTTCTCTCTGTGAATCATCCCAGATGCTAACCTTGGATGGTGATGTTACTGCCACTGTTGCTGCTTCTCACCCCCCCCCCCCCCCCGCCCCACCCTTTTTTTTTTTTAACTGATTAATGATGCTGCATGAACACATTTGTGAAGATAATACCTTCTTTGTTTTGAGTTATTTCTCAGCTTACAGGCCTGTATGTCATATTATTGCATCAATGGATATTTGGGTCTCTATATTAAGAAGTACTTTTTGAACACTATTAAAGCTGGATCTCAGTTAGTCTATAGACTTGTCCCATTCCAGCAATAAGTAGATCTTCCTACTTTAAGATTATCTTCATAGGTAACTTTCTTCCTTCATTTGGTTTTGAACATCCTTGTGAGTTAGAAACTAGAAATTTCTGTTTCACAATTGAAGTTTTTAGAAGGTGGAGTTCTGGCTTTGCTGCTGTGAAGCACCAGTATCTGCCTTGTTTCTCGCATTGTGGTGGCCTCTCTGACAGACACTCAAAACTATCGGGCTGTTGATGGGGGGGGGGGTTGCTTGATTTAATGGGCATTATTGGAAGAGTAGAAGCCAAGTTGTGTGCTGTTGTTCTGTGGTCTGAGGGAATGATGAAGCTGTGAAGATGAGCAGAAAGCTCTTAATCCAGGTTGCTTTTATTGTTCAACGCTTTACTCTTTCTCTTCTCCTCTTCTCTTTTTTCCAGGAAGCCAAAAAGAAGTATGACAAGGAGACAGAGAAGTATTATGGTGTCTTAGAAAAACACTTAAATTTGTCTTCCAAAAAGAAAGAATCTCAGCTTCAGGAGGTAAGAAATTTTACTAGTATCCTGAATAAAGTGTTTTATTTTTACATGGTGCTGCGGATACGTACTGGCTACAATCTGCCAGAAAATCCTAGGTTTGGGGGAGACCTCTGATACCAGGGGCTTGGTCTGATGCCAGGTGCCCGGACTGCCTTTGTGTCCTCCTACCCACACCATACCCCTGGTGGCTGTCCAGCCGTAAATGCAGAAGAACATATGGCTGGTGAAGCTCACCCACCTCCTTGTTGGGCAGCCCTGCGTGTTAGAATGTGCTGCTTCCTTTCAAACTGAGATCTGTTTTCCTCTTTCTCTCACCCTTTGGCCTTGATTCTGTACTCTTATTTCCTCACCTTTTGACTTTCTACCTTTTATTAATGATTTGAAATGTTAGCACCTGAAACGCTTTGGGCAACCATCCTTAATGTTAATTTAAAAAATCTGTTTCAACCAGTGCTTGATGGTAGTCTTTTTTTTTTTTTTTTTTTAAGCAATACTTCATAGTCACTCCTATGGTTTATGGTTTGGTAATAACCTTGTTTCAAAAAAGTAAGTTTTCTGACCTGCCCCTGGCTTTTTGGATCTGAATGGGGTCTTTTTAAGAGTTGGCTTTGCAGCCATGGAGCAGTGACCATTTTTATTCTGTTCATGGAAGTTTATGTGGTAAGGGAGTTTATGTTCCTGAGAGACAGGACGATTTCCTGGTGAAACTCCAAATTTGGCTACACAAATGTAGCCAAATGTCATTTTATTTAATTCTTAACAGTTTGCTGATCTCTCTCAGGTATATGCTAAAGAGTAGCTGTGGTTTTCAGGCTAGACCTCATTCTTAAATTTCTTTTCTTTTCTTTTTTCTTTTTTTTTTTTTTTTTGGAGCAAATACCATACCAGTACTTTTGCAAAGTGGAAGTTCATATGAAGATGGTAGGGTCAAAAGTGGAAAGATGTGAACAGCTCAAGAGATGATGGAGTCTGAATCTGCTCCCAAGCAGGATTTGTTCCACCTCCTCAGTTAGGGATATGTGGTTCTTATGACTCTTTGCTTGGGTATTTAAACCAGTTGTTTGAGTGACAATGAAGACTCAGCAATGACTTCAGCTGCTAGTGTTTATAGTGGACTTTGCAGACCAGTTCTGGCCAACTGGCCAACAGCAATTGAATACTTGGTGTGAACTGTAGAGCACAGAAAATACTAAAAAGCTTTCTTTGAAGTTCTTGTGCCTGAGTAGGGAAAATGAAGCAAATGCATGAGGTGATTCTTAAAAGTAGTATAGCTACTCAGGTAAATCTTGTCAAATATGATAGAGAAAGCTGAAGAAATACTTACTTTCATTGCCTGGTATATAAAGGCTATTCACAGCTCTACATAGGGATTTAGGCACCAGAAGACATCCTAGGACATGTGTTTATAAAGGATAAATACAGGGTCTGGCACAAATAAAACCCCTTTTTCATTATAAAATCTTTTATTACAAAATCATAAGCATGTAATTCTGTAACAACAATATCACACTCAAGCACACCACAGGACATTTTAGGTGAAATGTTCAAATTAAAGCTATAAATTATTACATCCATATTACTATCCTACCAATCACACTTAAACAGGCGTTACTTCTGCTGGACCCTGTATATAGTTCCACTTAGATTTTGTCCTTATGCCCTCTCTTTTTAGTGGATTTGGAAACTGTATTTAAGGAAAGTTTCTGGATGCAGGTCACAATGGCCAGATCTGGCCAGTTCTGTAGTTTCTAAGCAGTTAGATGGGCTGAGGTATTCAAGAGTTGAGCAAATATGTATTGTCCCAGTCCCTACTGATTACAGAAGGCCTGCTGTACACTTAACACTACAGGCATGGTGTTACCCGGAGTGAGGGCACTGTCCTCCCCGTTCATTCTCTCTATGCCTGGATAGTGCAGACTTGATCTGGGAAGAGTCCGGCAAGTTCTTTAGGGCCGTCCAATATCATCTCCCTGAGTAGCACGACTGAGGGACCAGAACATTGGCTGGCAAGGCGATACCTTATTTCAAGCCTGTTCTGCCATGTACTCACTGTGTGCCCTGGGACAAGTACTCATCTCTCTGAGCCTTGTAGTTTCTTTGTAAAATGCTCAGAAAATACCTGTCCTGCCTACTTCATGTCTGAGAAGGCAAGTTATAGCTGCCACACAAATTTAGAGAATTATCCCTGTGACTGGTCTGTTCTTCTCCATACCCTATTCCTAAATTGGATGGCACTCTTCTTGACTGCCTTAGTCTGTTCAGGCTACTGAACACAATACCACAGACTGAGTGGCTTATAAACAACATAAATTTATTCCCCACAGTTCAGGAGGTTGGGCAGTCCAAGATTGAGGTGCCGGCAGATTTGGTGTCTGGCAAAGCATGCTTCCTGGTTCATCCATAGACAGCAGTCTTGCTTTGTGTCCTCGCTTGGCCAGAAGGGGTAAGGGTTCCTTTATAAGGGCAGCGATCCCATTCCTGAGGGCTTCACCCACATGACCTAATCACCACCAAAGGCCCCTCCTCCAGATGCCATCACTTTGGGGATTAGGTTTCAACATGCAAATTGATGGGGAGGGGCACCAACATTCAGTCTGTAGCATGGACTTTGCTAGTCTAGTTTATATTTTAGTGGATATTTTTTCATTATGCTCTTTTGTCACAGTCTTTTGTGTTCTTGTCTTCTCACCATTCATACTTTCTAAATACTTTGAGAACAAGGAGTAGGCCAAAGGTCTTTCCAGTGAATCCTGGCCCATTCTCAATCATTACTATTTGGTTGTACTTGAACTGAATTAAATTAAATAATCTAATAATAACAATAAGTGATAACACTTGTACCGACAACAACAATAATAGCAGCAAATATTGAATGCATATTTATGTATCAGATACGGAGCATTTTACATGGAATCTTAACTCCTCATAGCTGCCCTGTGAGGTGCAGATGTATTCCCTTATTACATATGTAATATGTAATGTATTCCCTTATTTTACATATTAGGAAACTTAAGTGGTTAATAGTCTGCCCATAGCTGGTCAGCGAGGATTTGAACCCTGGCTCCTGACTCTGGAGCCCTCTCCTTTAACCCATTGTGCTCTCCTGCATCTCCCTCCGTGGAAGGGAGGGATGGTGCTCTGCTGCCTGCCTGCCATTGTCATTCAATGTGTGCTGGGCACCTAGAACTGGCCAGAATGGGTGGGGGTGGGGGGGGGAGCTTGGTGATTGATCATCTGGTTGAACCTCCTGAAATTACTTTTGAAGGAACTGAGTTTCTTGTAGAGGTCAACTGATTTACTCAAGGTGTTCCAGCTATTTAGTGGTGATTTTCTGCATGTTTATTTAAAAAAAAAAATCAACTTTTAGGATCATTATTAAATACCTAGTACAAATTTAATAGGATCTGCTTCCTTTGATTATCCAGAGTTGTTCCCTAATTACAGGGCTCTGAACCTAATACTTAGAAATCCTAGCTCATCCCAACGTGGAATGACACTGCCATCTAGTGGATGACTTTTTAAAAATCCATGTATTCTTCAGTGGTTCAGAAGCTTGCTTCAAAGACAGTACTCATTTGTTCCACGGATACTTACTGCATACTTCTGTGAACAAGTCTGTTCAGGCATTGGGTGTATTATGAAGGTGAAGTGAATGATCTGCCTTCATGGAACTTTTTTTTTCCATAGTCTAGGAAAATGTCTCTTTTACAAGATGCACAGAATGGTTGGTGGCTCTCATACAAACTGGTGGATTTAGTTTCTCAAGGAACAGGCAGGGAAACTGTCTTGAGTAGCCTGCTGGATGGGTTGGAATCCTGGCTTATGACTCCATTTCAGGGGGAGCTAAGGATGTGAGTTCTATGGCCCAGATGAGGAGGGGCATTTGGCAGGAGACACATACCATTCCATTTGGGATTTCTTCTTCCTTTTCCTTTGGAATTGCCTTCATTTGAACATTTCTTCTGAGTGCTGGATCTTGATGGCCACACAGAGATCAATCATTCATTCCTTGTGCGTCTGCTGAATGCTTATTATGGGTTAGGCACCCTTCAGGGACCTGGGATAGAAAAGTAGAAAAATGAGACAAAGTCTTTGCTCTTACTGACTTTATAGTCCATCAGTCAGTATACAAGAGAACAGAGGAATAAATAAGAATGTTATATAATGATAAGGGAATAAGCTGGGAGAGAAGATAGAGACCTCCTGAAGTGGCCTATCTAAAATAATGTGGTTAGTGAAAGCTGCTCTGAAGAGGTAACATTGGAACAGAGACCAGAAGGTTGAGAGGGAGCAAGCTAAGTGTTCGATAATTATAAGTGTGTCATAAAGTCTGATTTTCTGGGTCATGAAATAGAATAGGGTAGGCTGGGACAGAATGAAAATTATGGAAGTGTATTGCACCTAATTATAAATGTATGTTTTTATTAGGTCATAATGCAAAAGGTATTTCTTATTGTGCACTGAAGTTAAAAAAATTGAATATTTATCTAAGGGAAGAGGTTTTCAAGCAGAAGGAACACCAGTGCAAAGGTTACATGGTAAGAAAGAAATTTGGAGTGTTGGAGGACAGCAAGGAGCCCCAAGTGTCTGGAGGGTTGGGGTGGGAGGAGGTGAGGTGGGATGGGTGGAGCAGGTCACATCAAGTCTTGCAGACCATGGTGGAGGTCAGGGGAAGGCACTGAAGAGGCTGTGAGAACATCTGATTTAGATTTTAGAAAAGGTATTCTGGCTGCTGGGTGGAGATTGGATTGGAAGGGGAGGGAGAGAGATTGAAAGCAGGGAGACAAGTTGGGAGAGGATTGTAACTGCTTGGGGATGATGTGGCTGGCTTAGGGGAGGAGCAGGTATTGAAACCCATCTACTCTGATGTCCCTGGTTATAATAACAACCAAGGTGTACTGAATTTCCTGGTTTTCAAGTTGTTTGAAATCTTTAGCTCAGTTTCTCTTTGAAGCAGCTCTACTCAGAGCAAGGGCAGATGCTATTATCTCCATCCTCCAGGTGTGGGAAAGAGACCCAAGAGGATAAGTGACTTGAGCCTGTCTCACTAGATAGAAAATGATAGAGCTGCAACTACAACCTAGGCGTTTGCTCTGCCAGCTGTTGACTGATGCAGGACTCTGCTGTTTTTCTCAGAGGACTTTCCTTCTGGCTCCTTCGTTCTGCAGGAGGCACTTTGCAGATTTTCAGAATGACCCTTTTCCCAGTGAGGTCTCAGTTGTCTAGCTTGTGAGGGAAAGATCTATGGGGGCTATGGGGTGGTCAGAGGAGTTAGCGTGGGGAGGCAGTGCTGCCTAGGGATTTAAAGACACGAGTCTTGGAGGCAGATCTGCCAGGACAGAAGTCCTAGCTCTGCCTGGTACTTGCTGCCTCAGGGTCCTTAATGTTAGCAGAATTCATTTTCCTCCTGTAAATTAGAGGTAAAGATAATATCTTCTTCTTAGGAGTTTAATGAGTATTAAATAATTAGAATTAATGAAGTTTGAGTAAGGTAATGTATGTATAGTTATGGACACAGTGCCTGGTACAAAGTTAAGTACTCGGCTAACTATTATTGTTATTCTTATTTATGTTTCATGCTCTTTGGTTTGTTTTTAAAAACCACCTCAAGACTTTTTCTGGCCTGCTTGCTGAATGCTCTTCTTGGGTAGTGACTTTTCTCTGAAATTCCATCTTATTTGTAGGCAGACAGCCAACTGGACCTGGTTCGGCAGCATTTCTATGAGGTATCCCTGGAGTATGTCTTCAAGGTGCAGGAAGTCCAAGAGAGAAAGATGTTTGAGTTTGTGGAACCTGTAAGTAGATGTTCTGTGTTTAATGGTGTTTCCATACTTTTATCCCCACCCCTTATTCTAACTACTTAGCTGACAGAATGATCTCAGTTGTTGATGAAGAGGTTGACCAGCCCTGAAGCTGTGCCTTGTGGTAAAGAGCAGTGCATCCCAACCTGGCTGCTGTGGGCTCTTCCTGTCATCATTCACATACAACCCCAGACAGGGAGATAGTGTGTTCAGCAGTAGTTGCTTCCTCCAGCCACCCTGTGTTGTCCTATTTGGTTTGCAGGTGGAATTGGTGAAAATAAGGGGGGGGAGGAATTTTTTTTTCATCTTGCTGATACATGGTGATTACAGATTAACTTTCTTCCTCCCTCTCCCTTCCTCTCCTCTTCAAATAATCCAAATGTAGTAGTAACCTAGGAAACAGGAGAATGTACATGATACCTTTCTCTTTTTTGCATACTGAGTTTAAAGCCCCTCTTCATCCCAGTCATGCATTAAAAGATACTTTATAAACAATATCTCACTTTAGGTTTGTTATAACCGAGCAGCATGGAGAGTCTGCCGGGTGGACTGTGATGGGATTTGGACTTGGGCAGTGTGCCTGCAACCATGAAAGGTTCTAGTGTGGACGCAGGTCTGTCTGTGCTTGAGGCCACCCCGTTGTGGTTGTGGCTTCATGCAGACATGGTGCTGCCCCACCCTGCTGTGGCACTGTTCAGAAGACTTCATGGAAACACCACAAGATCATAAGGGTCTCAATTAAAAACTCTGCAGACCTTGAATTTTTTTAGTCAAATGTGGCTTCTGATTTAGACCCAAGCCTGGGTGGGCTATCTATACAAATAAGATTCTTACCTACCTAGACGTAAGAAGAGTGATTCTCTTAAGAATAAAACTATAAGAAACGGAAAGAAAATGACTGTTCTTTTTAGTAAAGAGTGTTTTATGCCCCATATCAAATTTACAAACTTTTGGGGTGCTTTTTAGACATGGAGACTTGCTAATGGTTTTATCAGTACTCCAGTTGGCTTTGGAATTTGATGCTTACATCTTTCACTGTACTGGGACTATGATCTTGGAATTCCACTCTCAGCCACCTTATCTGGCAAATTTTTTAATTCTCACCCGAGGATATGTACATAAATTTTAGAGAGAAGGAAAGAAGGGGAGAGAGACAGACAGACATTGATGTGACAGAGAAACATCGATTGGTTGCCTCCCATACATGCCTCAAATGGGGATTGAACATGCAACCTAGGTATGTGCCCTGACTAGGAATCAAACCCACAACATTTCGGTGTATGGGATGATGCTCCAATCAACTGAGCCACCTGGCCAGGGCTTATCTGGCAAATGTTTAAAAGTCCTTAATTACTTCAGTCTTTTTATCTGAATATTAAAAACATTAGAGCCAACTTCCTAGCACAGTAGGTCCCTTACACAGTAGGGTGTGCGAGGTGGGAGAAAGCCATCTGTCAGAGAGGGCAAGCTTGTTGGTTTCCCTGCTGAGGGCACAGAGATGTTAAAGCCAGCCATTCAGTCAGAGGTTTACTGAAGGCTCTTTCCTGTCTGTGGTCAGGGCAGGAATTAAAATGCTGCCAAAGAATTAGCCTTTGGCATTTTTGCTTGCTTTTATGAGAATTCGTAACTAGTGGGGAAAAAACAGTGTCATTCTAACAATCCGTATGTAATATGTAATATGTTGACTGATATTACTCTGTAATTTCCTGATTTGGAGTTGTGCTTTAATTAGCTCATCCTACATTTTGAGCAGAGCTTTGTGGTTCGCTTTGATCTCTCAGCAGGTATTCCTAGTGACTCAGGCATTGTATCTTTTAGCTTTTTCTGGGTAACAAATATAACAATGTGTATTTATTTTTCATACTTCTGTGGGGTTCAACCAATCTAGGCTGGGCTTAGCTGGATGAATCTGCTGGTTGAGGTGGGCTTTCTTCCTTCTTTTTCTTTCCTCCTTCTCCTCCTCCTCTTTGTCCTGTTTTTCTTTTTCCTCCCAAGAAATCTACAAGGGTTTATCCTTCAATATCCTGGCACTCTATTATAGTACACAAGTGTGCTGAGTTTTTTGAGAGGAAGTATATCATTATTGTTAAGGGCTCTGGAGCCTGAATGCCTAGATTTAAATTCCAGCTCATCCATTTTCAGGCTGTGTCCTTGGGGGAAGTTATTTATTTCTCTGACCTTTAATTCCCTCATCTGCAAAATGGGTAAATAATATCATTTATCATATAAAGATGTTATGAGGATTAACTGTCCATGTAAGATGCTTAGAAGAGAGTTAACCTCATTAGCACACAACTTTATATATTTGTTATATAATTGCTAATTGGCGTCCAGTTAATTATTTTTTAATCTGAGATAGAGGAATATATCCGCTTTGGCTGCCCAGGGTCTCCTCAAAGGAACAAATATTCAAGTGCCAATATTAACAGTCTGCCAGTTTTAATATAAATATTCTCAGTAAATATAAAAGCATTTATTTATTGAATATGCTAGAAAATGCTGAAGACCCAGCTACCGTGTCTGTGGAGCTCACAGCCTCACAAGGAAAGCAAGATGTATGTAGTGGAGAGGTACCCAAGGCTGAAGGCAGTTTGGGCCCAGTCAGACAGGGTGTATGCCATAGAAGTGCCAGGGGAATTTAAAGAGGAGCAAATCACTGTGGTTGGCAGATGTTTTTCAAGTCATAAAGTGAGGCACCTGGAAACCTAGTGAAAAAAAGGTCTGGTCTCATGTCAGAATGAAGAGATTGGCCGAAATTGAATTAAATGAGTTGGTCGCGAGGCTTGATGTACGACTCAGATGTTTAACCTTCACTTTTGTACAAGAGTTCTCATTTCTGAACATGCCAGCTATAGGCAGGCCAGTGGCTTCAGGAGCAGCTGAGAAGAGGGAGAAGGGATTCATAGAATGAAAATGCCACTGACTAGATTGGTGGTTCTCAAAGTTTTAGAAATACAAATTCTCAGACTCTACCCTAGCCTCCAAATTGGGGGGCAGGGCCCAGTGATCAGTATTTTAGTAAGTCCTCCAGGTGAGTCTGCTGCACATTAAAGTTTTTGCCACTGGCCTACACTGTACAAAAGAATAAGAATTAGCGATCAATACTGGCTGCAACTGTACTGTGCCGGTATCAAGTGCTGTATGTCATCCAGTCCTTATACTGTCAGGCAGGGTAGGCACTGTTTTTGTGTCTGTCTCAGATGAAGAAGTGGAAGCACATTTATTTACTTCTCCAAGGTCACATTTAGTGAAGGGGTTAGTGTTCATAGTTGGAGCTGGTTGCAGTCAAGGGAGTCTTCCAGCCATACAACGAACCCCCATGCCCACTCTGCTCATTTGTTTCTTAGAAAGTGACTTCATGTAACAGGATGTTATTGACCTGCAGAAAAAGAACAAAATGCTAGCATTTCAAGGAAGAAAAATCAGACTTCTACGGTCTAAACTATATATATATAATTTTATGGTGTGTGCCCTGGAAGCCTTTGTTTTCTTGTTGAGGTACCAAATGTTCTGGAGATTTGGATTGCAGATAATGACATACGGACTTCATGAAGGTGACAGCCCATTCCATCTGTTCCCCAAATTTTCATAATTGAAGGTTGCCTTGTGCTACAGAGAACTCATTCTCCCATTTTTCAGATGCTGCATGTCTCGACCCTCACCTCCTGTTTCTTGGTGCTGTACCTTCCTGTGCTTTCTCACTGTTCTGCCCCATTGCAGGTTTTCGTTTTTTCTCTCAGGTCTGTTGCATCTTGTCCTGGGCCTCCCCCTTTTCCATCCTGGCCTGGACCGTATTACCACAGTGCATCCTCTAATCCATCAGTCTGATTATATCTCTCTTGCTGAGCAGCTCCTGCTGGCACTCCTGTGTGAAACCATTTCATGGATGAGCACAGTGTTTACTCAGCCCAGTGCAGTAGTAGGTAGCATTATTATGCTCCTATAAAAGATGAATTAAAGGCAGTTACATGGCTTACCCAGGCCAGCTTCACATCATGCTACTGTCTGTCCTTGTCATGGTGTCAATGAATACTTCTTGGGAGCTACAGTAGTTTGCTAGGGCTGCTGTAGCCGAGTGCCTTACACTTGTGTCTTAGAGCAAACAGGTGTCTTAGAGCAACAGAAATTTATTGCCTCATAGTTCTAGAGGCAAGAAGTCTAAGATCAAGGTGTCAGTAGTGCATGCTCCCTCTGTAAGCTGTTGGGAAATTATCCTTTCTTTCCTCTTCTCAGCTTCTGGTGGCTTGCTGGCATTCCTCACATTTAAAAAAAAATTTTTAATTATGTTATTACAGTTGTCCCATTTTCCCCCCTTCACTCCCCTCCACCCTGTATACCCCCTCCCACCCACATTCCCCCCTTTAGTTCATGCCCATGTGTCATAAGTTTTTTAGCTTCTACATTTCCCACACTATTCTTGCGCTCCCCCCATCTAGTTTCTACCATCTGTGCTACTTGTTCTATGTACCTTGTCCCCCTCTCTCCCCCTCCCACTCCCCTGTTGCTAACCCTCCATGTGATCTCCATTTCTGTGGTTCTGTTCCTGTTCTATTGTTTGCTTTTCTTTTTGTTTTAGGTGTGGTTGTTAATAATTGTGAGTTTGCTGTCATTTTACTGTACATGTTTTTTTATCTTCTCTTTCTTAGGTAAGTTCCTTTAACATTTCATATAATAAGGGCTTGGCAATGATGAACTCCTTTAACTTGACCTGATCTGGGAAGCACTTTATCTGCCCTTCCATTCTAAATGAAAGCTTTGCTGGATAGAGCGATCTTGGATGTAGGTTTCATGACTTGGAATACTTCTTTCCAGCCCCTTTCTCGCCTGTAAGGTCTCTTTTGAGAAATCAGCTGACAGTCTGATGGGAACTCCTTTGTAGGTGACTGTCCTCTTATCCCTTGCTGCTTCTAGAATTCTCTCCTTCATTTTAATCTTGGCTAATGTAATTATGACGTGCCTTGGTGTGTTCCTCCTTGGGTCCAACTTCTTTGGGACTCTCTGAGCTTCTTGGACTTCCTGGAAGTCTATTTCCTTTGCCAGATTGGGGAAGTTCTCCTTTATTATTTGTTCAAATAAGTTTTCCACTTGTTGTTCTTCCCCTTCTCCTTCTGGCACTCCTATAATTCAAATGTTGGAACGTTTTAAGATGTCCTAGAGGTTCCTAAGCCTCTCTTCATTTTTTCGAATTCCTGTTTCTTCATTCTTTTCTGATTGGATGTTCCTTCTGGTCCATTCCATTGATTTGAGTCCCAGTTTTCTTCCCATCACTATTGGTTCCCTGTGCATTTTCCTTTATTTCACTTATTGTAGCCTTCATTTGTTCATTTAATTTGTGACCAAATTCAACCAATTCTGTGAGCATCCTGATGACCAGTGTTTTGAACTGCACTTCTGATAGGTTGGCTATCTCTTTGTTGCTTAGTTGTATTTGTTCTGGAGCTTTGATTTGTTCTTTCATTTGGGCCATTTTTTTTTTTTTTTTTTTTTTTTTTTTTTTTTTTTTTTTTTTTTTTTTTTTTTTTTTTTTTTTTTTTTTTTTTTTTTTTTTTTTTTTTTTTTTTTTTTTTTTTTTTTTTTTTTTTTTTTTTTTTTTTTTTTTTTTTTTTTTTTTTTTTTTTTTTTTTTTTTTTTGTCTTGATGCACCTGTTACATAGTAAGGGTCAGAGCCTTAGGTGCTCAGCGGGGCAACCCAGTCTCTGGGTTGTGATGCTGTATGTGGGGGAGGGGTCCAAGAGGAATAATGGCTCTTGCTCCGCTCTTTGCCAGATTTCAGTCACTTTTCTTGCTTCCCCCAAGCAAACTGGCCCCTCTGGTGCTGATTCCTGGGTGGGTGGGCTTGTGTACGTTCTAGGACCCTGTGTGTCTCTCCAACAAACTCTCCTTGTGAGGCTGGGAGTCTCTCCCAGCACCTCAACCCCCACAGGTATTTTCAATTGGTGTTTTGAGGCTTTATTTCCCTGTGCTGGGACCCTGGGTTGTGTGGTCTGTCTTGCTCCCCAGTTTTGCCTGGTTTATCTGTGCGCGAATGTGGGACGACCTGGTCCGCCCACCGCCTTGTGCGCCGTGCCCCTCCACAATCCACCTCCTCTCTGGGTCTGCCCGGGGTCTGCCAGCTGCTGCTTTGCTGTGAGTCCTCTCCACCCAGCTGCGCGACTCTACCCCTCCTACCGGTCTGGTTGAATGTGTTTACTTTAACTCCTTGGTTGTCGGACTTCATACAGTTCAATTTTCTGTTGGTGCTGGTTGATTTTTGTTTCTAAATTGTTGTCCTTATTTTGGTTGTACAAGGAGACACAGTGTGTCTACCTACGCCTCCCTCTTGGCTGGAAGTCCGCATTCCTCACATTGTAGCTGCACCTGTCCTATCCCTTGTCTTCACATGGCTATCTTCCTCTGTGTGTTTCTGTGTGTTCACATTTCTTCTTTTTGTAAGGGCACCAGTCATTTTTGATTAAGGCCTAATAGCTTCATTTTAACTGGATTAGCTCTGTGAGGACCTATTTCTAAATAGAATCACATTTTGAGGTACTTTGAGGTTAGGATTTATTTTTTATTTTTATTTTTTATGTTTTCAATGGTTTTTAATTTTAATTTTTTATTAAAGTAGAGAGAATGTTATAGTCAATACCTATTTTTTTGTTGTTCAATTACCGTTGTCTGGATTTTCCCCCATTACTCTCCCCTGCCCCCACCCACCCCCACCTTCTACCTTCAATCCTCACTCCCGTGGTCCTTGTCCATGGGTCCTTTATACATGTTCCTTGACTTGACCCTTTCCCCTCTTTCCCCTATTCTCCCCCTCCCCTCTGGTCACTGTCAGTTCTTTATTTTAACGTCTCTGGTTCTACTTTGCTTTCTTGTTTTCGGGGTTAGGATTTAAACATATATTTTTGACTGGGGGTGGGGGATTAGGGGTCAGGGTCATAATTTTTCAGATAGTCCAGAATGATGCAGCCAGCACTAAATAGAGTTACGTTTTTTCTTATTTAAAAAATTCAATCTATGTTGTCAGCTAGAAAATAGGAATAGGTGTTTTTTCAGTTATATCCTGAGGAAAATAACGATGCAGAAGAAGGCAAAGGGAGGTGGGAAGGTCTTTACTTGTATTTCCTTGGTTGTGCTGTGATTTTGTGTCATTGACTGTTCAGGTAGGACCCTGGGTGGACACGCTGACTCCTCTTACCTGATAGCCAGTGAGGCTACAGCAAGCTCTTCTTCTCTGTGTTTGAGTAGAAACATTACTTTGAAGCAGACAGATCTTCCCATCTCTGGAGCCCTTCTCTGGGCCTTGCCCAGCATCCTGAGGAGTGGACTTTTATTTCCCACTGGGTATTACACGCAAAGGTTCATACAGTTTGTGGAAAGGGGATGTCAGTAGGTGGGGATGATGAGAAAAGATGCTGCCAAGGGAGAAGGAAGGGAAAGTGGGCCAAAGATAGCAGTGTCTAAGGAATCATTCTCTGCAGAACAATGGATAATCAGACATGATACCAAAGGATGTGAAAGCCAAAATAAATATTGGTAACTTTGCCTTTGGAGCACATGTGTGTGTGCCCTGGTGGTATCTTAGTGAGCTGTTTGCAATACTGCATTACCCTAAGCAAGAGAGGCTTTGTTCACTTGAAGTGAAGGATAAGTCCAAGTTAATAGGAGGAATGACTTCAGCATTAGCTGCTTATTTTCTGCTTTATTCTCCAGTGGAGGATAGCTCAGTGCCTTGGAAAAGTGATGGGACTCAACATTCAAGGACAGCAAGAAGGGAAGAGGTAGAACAGTTTTCGTTGTAAATACTGACACTAGGTTTGGTATACAAGTCCCTTCTTGTATACTACTGGAGCCATGTAGAAGGAAAACTATGGGCCTTCTCAAAAAAGTGTTCTACATAGAGAAAATCCAAAGGCTTTGGTCATCTTTGAAGCAGTTTATCTTTAGTCTTTGGTGGCTCTAGGTGACTTACTGCCCATTCATTGATTTAGGTTAGGAATCTATCTATGGTCCACTGGGGGGGTGGTGTGTTTGTGTTTGTGTGTGTGTGTGTGTGTGTGTGTGTGTGTGTTTGTGTGTGTTAATAGCCAGGGGACCCAGTAATGCCTGTTCACCCACCTCCTGTGAGGGTCTGAGGGGATAGGTAGTCTGGGGACAGTGGCAGTAGGAAGTTAAGGTACCACATTGTTGTAAGCTGGCTTTTGTCTAACTTGTCAGTGTAGAGCTCTCTGATGGACTGGGCTGGGCCTGTGGCTTAGCCCTAAGCGGGTCTTCCCTCTCAGGTGGAGTAGCACATGCCTTGATGCTTCCCATTTCTGTTACAGTAAGGTGGGAGAGGGGTGGAATGAGTTCCCTCAGCTGCATTATTAGGGCTGCCCTCAGAAAAGGAGAGTTCGGTGAAAATAAGTGAGACCATGTTTAATAAGTAAAAGTATAATTTAGCAATTGAAAAACTAAACGCAACATAAAGTGAAGTGACTGTGTGTCTAATGCAACGTGATAGAGGGAGGTCAGTGGACCTTTCAGAACATGGGAGTCAGCATTGAGAGTTTCAAGTTAGGATGGGGATGGTCCCCAAATGCAGGAAAACTTAGCCTATGATGAGATGAGGTTCTGGTTCTTCTAAACCTTGTTCAACCTTTGATTATAATCCTTTTTCATGTTGAGATTTGGAACTGAGGCAAGATATGTAGAACTTGGGAAGGGGCCAGGGCAGCCTAACAAGAGTGAGGCTTGCATGTAGGCTCTGAGAGAAAAGAACGCAGGAACGTTTATTTAGCTTGGAGAAGGGAAGGCTGGCAGGAACCCAGGGCAGGGACTTTAATAGTTTTTAAGTATATGAAGGCTTGTTGTAAGAATTTTGGTGAACAGATGTTTTCACTCTTCACTAAAGACAAGACTAAACAATGAATGGGCTTACTTTTAGCCCTAGGCAATTTAAGTGGGAATTTAGAGAAACCATTGTACCTGAGGATGTGGGAATGTGGAGTATTTTAATAAAGAAATCCATAGTGTTTACTTTTCAATAGTTTAGGGAGAGCTGAGAAACACTTGAGCTGAAGTCTGACCTCTGTATGTTTTTTTTTTTTTTTTTACTTGACTTTGCCTGTTATACTTCAGACTCAGAACATACCAGCTTCCTTTTCTCCCTTTCTTGTTGGTTATCAATATAACCACACTCTTCTGCACAATAACATGATACTACAAATGTGTTAGAAGGAGGGTGATTCGGAGCTGTGGTCTTTTATTTCTAACAAAATGATTTTCTTAGAAGGTGGTAAGAGCTTGGGTGTTGGTGTCAAGGAGATCTGGTTTCAAATCCTGGCTGCCACTTACTATGTATTTTGGGGCAAGTTATATGACCTCTTTGAGAATCTACATCCTCGTTATTAAAATGAATGTAACAGTAGTATTTATCTAATAGATGTGAGTACTCCTCAGTGAAACAGTGCCTGGCATGCAAATAGTGCTCAGTAAGTGACAGCCATTATTATTACTTTATTCTAGATTTTCAAACCAGGGTGGGGAACTCAGATACAACTACATAACACCTCTTTGACCTGCTTATGTAAACTCTGCCTTTCTACCTCATTGCAGCTGCTGGCATTCTTGCAAGGACTTTTCACTTTCTATCACCATGGTTATGAACTGGCCAAGGATTTCAGCGACTTCAAGATGCAGCTGACCATTAGCATACAGAACGTGAGTGGGCAAAGGGACAGACTTCCTTTCCCTGTTTAAGAAAAAGAAAAAACAAATTATGGGTTTGGTTGCATAGAGATCCACTTACGTGGGTTGGAATGCAGGTAAGGAGGATGGGTCTTGCTTGGTTTAAAGGGCAGCTGGGGGCAGGCATTTCTAGGGTCTTGGTGGCCCCAGATTAGAATGTCATCCTCTTCTCCATTATTTCAAAGCACTATTTATGTTTTCGGAAGTGTTGCTGCTGATTATATTTTAAATCTGTGGCACCAGGGTCAGGACTTCCTTTGGCAGTGGGAGTCCCAGCCCAAACCAACCCAGCCCTGCCAAGCCCCGCTTCTGTGCCTCTAGCTGCCTTGCCACACCAGACTTTGGAGTGTGTGTGTGTGTGTGTGTGTGTGTGTGTGTGTGTGTGTGTGTGTGTGTGTTCTGGGAGTGGGGGTGGGGCACACATGCTGGCCCTAGCTCAAACGATGTGCTCTTTTCAACTCTTAGTAAGACTGAGAGGAAATCCAAATCAAAGGAAATCCCAATCTCCTTTCCCAGATTTTAAACAGCAGGACCTTTTGGTTCTAGGAATCCTGCCTAGGGCTCTTTGTTTAGCAGTTTCTGGTGCTTGAGCCACTTCTTCCTTAAGTCTGGGCCACCTTAGTGTGCATGTTGTCTTTGTTTCTAGATGATTCTGTGTGGAAAAGAAACCAAATGCACCCATGTGGGCTGTACTACAAGGCTTTTAGAAGCCTGCAGCTTGCTCCGACATTGTTCTCTGTGTCTTCTGCAAGAACAGGTAGTTGCAGAGTCTCGAAAAAGGTTTCACAACGCATGGCTCCTCAATCAGCCATCTTCCTTCTGAGGGCCAACTAAAGTGGAGATTTACATGTAGCAGGTTTATAGGGAGCAGTGTTAGCAGAAACAGCTGGGAGAGAGTGAGGCCCCTGCAAGAGAAGTCGAGCTGTGATGCAGTTGCAACAGAGGCCTCGGTCAATGCCATGGATGCCCTGGAGCTGGGATGTCCTTCAGAGTGGCTAGAATAGAAGCAAGGATGGCGGGTGTTTGACGCCTTCCCCCTTTGTCCCTGGACTACTCCTTGGGTGGGTACCACCTGCCCTGGGGAAGGGAGTAACCCTCAGTGAAGCAGCTCCCTTTGGAGGAGGGAACCATTTGGGACATTAGCCAGCAAGCTTGCTTGCAGCTGGAATGAGCCCCTCAGTCCTAATGGGAATGGGGAGAGGGGAACATGCCCTCCTGGGTACTGAATCACCTGGATGCTTGTTTCAAATACACATTTCTGAGTCAGAGGCATTCCTTTCCCCTTTAGTGGTGAGGCCTGGGTATTTGCATTTCTCCAAGTTCCTTAGGTGATTTTGATGGTCCCTAGGGTCTGAGAGACAAGCTGGTATAGGACTTTAAGGCTAAAGTAAATTCGTTGAATATCTGCTTAATATTTAGGTGGCTGACTTTAGAACTAAATTATCTGATTTTAGGTCTAAGGATTCAATTGATTAATGTTCTGAATTTTTAGAGGTGGGAATAGGGTTCTGTATCTTTGATTTGAATACAGTCCCTTTCATTCTAGACAAGAAATCGCTTTGAAGGCACCAGGTCAGAAGTGGAATCACTGATGAGAAAGATGAAAGAGAATCCCCTTGAGCACAAGACCATCAGTCCCTATACCATGGAAGGGTACCTCTACGTTCAGGAGAAACGTGAGTGCCTATGATGACCAGCAGCTTGGGGGTGTACTTGTGCCTTTTGCCCAGAGGGTGAAGGGTGTGTCCATCGGTGCCTGGCCAGGTTTGGGTGAATGAGAGTGCTTTCATAGTTAGTTTCCTAAGGGAAAAGTGGTGTCCACAAGTTTTGTCTACCTCCAACGGACATGTTCTGTTTTCTTTGTACTGGGGAATTCCCCTGGGAACCTGGAATGTACTGAGGCTCTGTGGTAGTTCTTTTCTCTCTTGTGTCACTTGACTCTTGAGGTGCCTGTCCCTTAGTTTAGCTTTAGACACCATACCCTTGGCATAGAGGCCTAGGAAAGACCTTGCCTGGTAGACCTAATTGTCTATCAGCAATCATATTCTTTGGTGGACTGAATATTTAGTTATTTTGTTTTCATTTGAGATTGTTTCTGCAAGCCCCAAGCAATCATGGCTTATGGCCTTTCCCTTTTCTCCTCAGCTTCTGTCATCCCAACACTTACATTTTGTGAAAAATAGAAAAATAGCTCATTCCTATAGCCAGGAAGAAGATTCATCATTGCTTTACTGGTGTGATGTCAAGGAAAGAAATGTCAGATGCTGATGACACAGAATTTTCAGTGATGAGTCTCAAGTTCGTGTGCTAGGCCTGGGGAAAGCTTTATGGTCGATGAAGCTGTTCTGTTAGGGTTGCACTTCTAGGCTTAATTCATTTATGCAGTGCTAGGGAGAAAAGAAAGCAATTTGTTTTCTTTAATGAATAACTTCTAGTCTGCTCCTGCTTTCTTGACTGGACATACTACTTCTCCCAGATTTTTGTTGGTTTTGTGCTTTTATGTCTTTCTGTTGATTTTGGGTTAGACAAATGTCTTTATTCTTGGAATCTTCTGGTGGAGAATTAGAACACTTGGTTTCAGTGATTATTCTATTTGGTGATTACTAAGAATTTGCATGGGCTTAAAATTGTTCCCTGGTGACAGTGGGGGCAGTTGTGGGGTTGGAGGTTGGGGCATTGGTTGTGACAACAACTTTGTGCCCCTTATTCTTAGATGGATGGACTTATTGGGGTTTACTTAGAAGGGGAGGAAACAAGCTACTTCAGTTCTGTGTTTCATGTATATCTGATATAAAGTGATGTCCAGTGAGAAGATCCACCCCTAAGAGTTTAAGGTGAACTTGAAAATATAAATTCTTAGGAGTATGAAGATATAATTCAGTGTCTACTTATAAAACTTAATTTACTTATTTTCTTTCTTTTTAAAAAAGTTTTTATTTATTTATTTTAGAGAGGAAAGGAAAGAGAAAGAGAGGGAGAGAAGCATCAATGTGTGGTTGCCCATTGTATGCCCCTTACTGGGGGGATCTTGCCCACAACTCAAGCATGTGCCCTGACTGGGAATTGAACCAGTGACCCTTTGGTTCACAGGCTGGCACTCAGTCCACTGAGCCACACCACCCAGGGCTAATACTTAATTTATTAATATTATTCACTTACATATATAAAAATCACTTTCTGTTTTGCACCCTCACATTACATTATACAATTTTATTCAGACATTTCATGTGCTCTTTCAACATTAATGTCTTTTTTTAAAGTATATTTTATTGATTATGCTATTACAGTTTTCTCAATTTTTTCTCCCCTTTCTCCACCCCCCCCCCATCCTGCACCCCTCAGCCCTCCAGCCTTCTCCCCCTGCCCCTTAGTTCATGTCCATGGGTTGTACATACAAGTTTTTTGGCTTCTCAACATTAGTGTCTTGATTATGTCTGGAACCATGTTTTGATTCACTAACACAATAACCCAGAGCATGTCATTGGTATACAGCATTTTTCCCTCTTTGAATGTTTTTGTAACTTGTTATTTTTAAGTAATTTAAAACTTTAAGAAGGTTGAAAGAATACTATAAAGAATAACCATATGACCTTTACACTGATGCACAAATTTTTACCATTTTTCCACAGTTATATCACTCTCTCTATGGGTGTATGTGCATGCACACATCACAGTCACAGAGACCCACACAATTTTAATTTTTTTGGAACCATTCGAGAACAGGTTGCATATACTGTGCTTTTTTGCTTCAGTGTGTATTTTCTAAAATAAGGATATTCTTTTGATAGGATTTAGGAGCCAAGACTAGCCATTCATATGGAAAAGTGGGGGGGGGGCTCTGCCCGCAGGTGCAACCCCCCCCCTTGCTCCTGGCCACAGATGAGAGTGAGTCTACTAAGACATGATATACTTGGGGAGGAAAGGTGGTGGATCTCTCAAAGGAGAAGGGCCAAGAGCCTTTTCCTCAATGGGCTTTTATTGAGTTCGTTTTGCACAGGAATACAGGCTCATTAATCATTGTCAGGCAGTAAGGATCAGACAATAGATAACATACAAAGAACTCTAAGGGCCTATTTTGAGTCAGGGTCAGATAGCTAAAGAGCAATAAAACTTTGAGGAACAAACTCACTTCTTGCTTGGACCTTTACTTAATTGAGAGCATTCTAAACAAAGCAGGTTTCGCAGGATTTTACATATTCTTTCTTAGGCCTGATCGCTCTAGGGAACCTGCCCTTTCCAGCACAGGGTTGCACCGCCCTCTGTCATTGTTTCAGGCTTAAGTCAGGCAGAATAAGTAAGGCAGCCAAGAGATTATGAGGCTATGTCAGGATAGCTGAGGGGCGGGGGTCCATCACCCCCTTTTGCTGTAGCACCCCAAGTCCTTCCTTGGGGCCTCCACATGATTGTGCCTGTCTTAGGTCATTCCCTCCTTGGCGAATCTTACCCGTCACTGGCTAACCGATTAAGCATTGGGGGCCAGTTATGGATGAAGCAAAAGGAGCAGAAGCAGTGCTCCTGCCAGGGAGATAAGCTTTGTCTCCTTAGTGGCTTATGGTCTGAAGGTCACTCACTCAGCCTTAGCCATGGGGCCGGGGGTTGGAGGGGGGGAGGTTACAGCTCCCAAAACCAGGCAGGGCAGTTCCCAACAGAAAAGCAGCTTGGGTGAGCCCATAAGTTGGGTGGGGTAGAGCCTCTGTGGATCTCCAAGGTGGGTCACACAGCATTAGCCAGGCTGACGGAGTCTCAGATGTGGCACCAGCCTACTGGCTCTGTGTGAGGAGGGCTCAGTAAAGGGACTATGGCCTCTGCTTGCCCCGATGCCAGACACTTCAGTCTCTCCCTGTGTGCCACTGGTGCCCTTCAAGCTGCCTCCCCAGTGCTGGGTTTCAGAGGGAGTGAGTCTGAGTAGGTGAGTCTGTGTGTGGGTTCCCCAAGAGGAACTCTTTAGGGCTCTAGCAGCCTCCTCCACTGACTCAGTCCCTGCTGGTGTTTGCAGCCAGAAAGTTGTGGGGACTTATCTTTCTGGCACTGGAATCCTGGGCTGGGGGGCCTGGTGTGGGTCTGGGACTTCTTGCTCCTGAAATATCCCTCCTGAGTTTTTATCCACGAGGGTGTGGGGCCAGCCCTTTCTGTGTCTGAGCCCCTCCTACCAGTCTGGATGGATATGATTTCTTCAGTTCCATAATTGTCAGACTTCCACTCAACTCAATTTCGTAGTTGTCAGACTTCTATTCAGCTTGATTTCTAACGTTCTGGAGTGACAGTTGTTCTATATTTTAGTTAAAAGTTTGATGTGGTTGTGCGAAGAGGCAGCCATGTCTGCCTATGTTGCCATCTTGACCGGAAGCCAGGATATTCTTTTATGTACCCATATTTACCATATCAAAGAAATTTAACATTGATAAGATATTTAATATAAATGATATTGTCTTTTCAACTTTATCAGTTGTCCCGATAATACCCTTACAGAGCATTTTGTTTTCCTCCAGTTCAGGATCTTTCACTGTATTCAGTTATTATGACTTTAGTCTCCTTTATCTAGAACATTTCCTCAGCTTTTCTTTGTCTTTTATGACACTTATGTTTTCGAAGAATCTAGGCCAGTTCTTTATATTATATAGTATTCTTGAGTGTAGGTTCTTCTAATGTTTCCTCAATATTAGATTCAGGTTATGCATCCCTGGTCATATCCTACACAAGTGACATTGTGCTCTCCTCTGTGTACCACATCTGGAGGCACAGGATGGCCATCTGCCCCTCGATGGTGGTATTAATTTTGATCACCCAGTCAAGGTACTGTCTGGTTTCTTCCCTGTACACTCATTTTTTTTTCCATGTAACTAATTAGCAGTCTGTTGGGAGATACTTTAAGACCAGGTAAATACCCTTTTCCCCCTTAGACTCAGAATCCATTGAAAATCCTGCCTGAACTGATCTTTATTATGATGGTTGCAAAGTGGTGATTTCTCAGCTCTACCACTCCCTCCACATTTATTAGTTGCCATTTAGTTTACTGTAAGTAGGTGGCCTCCCTTTGCCTCCCCTCCCTCCCTCCTTCCTTTATGATCTATCCATCCATCCACCCATCCATCCACCTGTTCATCCATCTACTTCTCTATTGTCAGTATGGACTTAGAGATTCCCATTTTATTCATAGGCTAAATTTATTACTATTTCTATTTTTGTTTGTTTGTTTAATCCTCACCCAAGGATATGTTCATCAATGAGAGACAGAGAGAGAGAGACAGAGAGACAGAGAGAGACAGAGAAAGAAAGAGAGAGAGATCAATGTGAGAGAGAAACATTGATTGATTGCCTCCCATATGTGCCCCGACTGGGGATTGAACCCGCAGCCTTTTGGTGTACAGGACAGTGTTCCAAACAACTGAGCCACTTGGCCAGGGAGTGTCCCTATTTGTTTTGATGCTCACATTGTCCAAATTACAAGCACTTTTGGAATCTTTGTGTTGTGCTATTACTGGATTTATTTTTCTTCTTGAAGTCACAAAAGATACATTAGCATGGTTGGTATTTTAATTTGTCCCTGATGTTCTAATGTAGACACCTACTGTATTGCCTTTTAAATTTATTAAGTAATATTCAACACTTGCAATGGGCAGTCATATCTTGAAAAATAATAATTAAATGTCTGCTAAATCTCTATTCAAGTTGTCATTATTATTACTTTTTACCATTTCTACTATGTGACTCCTGTATGCATCTAAGACTAGTGTTGATTGAGGTTCTGGTAGGCAAATAATGCCAAAGATGCCTTCTTCCTCTAATAGTACTTAGTATTTTGTTGTTCAAAATAGAGTAATTGGCCAAGCACTGGGTAAAATCAGAGACTTAGTCAGACATTGACTATAGGGCATCTCCCTCTTTCCTGAGGGGTAATTTTGAGGGACAGACTCCTTAGATTACATTTAGGTATTTACAGTTACTTGCATTCTCTATCTCTGGTGTCTCCGAGTTTTCCTTGTCTGCTTCTCAGATCTTCTTAAGTTCCACTAAAGCTAAAACGAGGGGCTTGGAAGTAGGTCAGAGTCCCTGTGTGCCCGTGCACAGTCTTGAAGCAGCTGTGTGGGAGGCATGAAGCCATCGTACCAGATGGGACTGGTGACAAGCACTTTGAGGAGCTTTCTGTGTTCTTTCCTCAGTCATCTTCCTCCTGTCAGGAAACTTCAAATGGAGATTGATGATGGGAAAGTGAAGTAATTTCTCCAGAGAACTTCTACTTCCCTTACATTTTAAGACCCATTGGATATAGCATTTAGTGGGAAACAGTCTTCCTTGGTCCCTGGGGAAAGCCCTGGGTTCCATTTCCAGCCTGTGGGATCAGATTTCTGCCTGTTCCAGTCTACTGGTATGGAGGATATATTACCCCTAGAAACAAGTAGAGGGTAGGTGAGCATTGTGGGTTACAGTTGTGTGTCTTCCTGGCATGTAGTGGACATATATAGATGTTTTATGGGAAATGTTACTTTGCAGGTCACTTTGGAACTTCTTGGGTGAAGCACTACTGTACGTATGAGCGGGATTCCAAACAAATCACCATGGTACCATTTGACCAAAAGTCAGGAGGAAAGGGGGTAAGTTAATTTTTTAAATTTCGTGCTTGATTTGCTTGGTTAACAAATAGTAATTATAATGCATGTGTAAAGTAACACCTGTAATGTTTCACTCTAATTTTCTTAATTTTTATGCAATGGTTTCAGGAGGCATAGTACCTTAAAAAGTAACTGAAACAAGATGACTATTCTTAGCTCTAAGTTATACTAGAAATTATAACTAAGAAAGATTCCTGTGTTTCACATATATGCAGCATTAAGTGTATCAAATGTGTTTGGATGCTAGAAATTCTTGGACAGCCTCATCCTGCAGAACTGATTCACATCACTCTCACTTGATGCCCACAGGGCTGCCAGTTGGTGGTTCAGATGTTCCAGTTATCTAGTGCTTTGTAACAGATCACCCCCAAACTTAGCATCTTTTAAAACAATAAAATCATTTTAGCATTTCTCACAGTTTCGTGGGTCAGGAGTTTGGCGAGCATTTGGGTTGGATGATTTGGGCTCAGGTTTTCGTGTGGCTCCAATCAGATAGTGACTATTGCTGGAACAGTGAGGTCTGAAGTAGCTCAAGGCTGGTGAGGATAGCTTTCTTCCTTTCCCTGATTTCCTTCTCTCTCCTTCTCTTCCTTCTTTCTCTGTAGTTTCAGGGCCTGTGTAGTCTCTGTATGTGGGCTAGTTTGGGCTTCCTTGCAGCATGGTGGTTGCTGGTAGCTAAATGCTTCAAGAGTAAATATTCCATTAACAAAAGCAGAGACTGCATTGCTTTTTAATGATCTGCCTTTAGAAGTCATATTACCTTACTTTCGTTCTGTTTGTTGAAACAGTCATAAAAGCCCACCCAATTTCATGGGAGAGGATGCAGATCCTGCTTTTCAATGGGAGGAGTAGCAAAGTCACACTGTATGAAGTGTGTGTGGGATGGAAGATATTCATGTGGCCGTCTTTGGAAGAGTCAGGCTGCTCCAGGCTCTGTGGGTTACTGGTGTTGTGCTTCAAGGGTTTTCCTTTCCTCTGGGTGCACTTGTAACCAAAAACAAACAAACAAACAAACAAACAAAAAACAACAACAAAAACCCCCAAACCCCCCACAAAACCCCAAAACCAAACCAAAAAAGCCCCCAAAACACTGGCAGGTTCAGCTGCCTGCCCTAACAAAAGCCAAACTCATGAGGACAGGTACTGGTGCAAAAGGAAAGGCATTTTATTCAGGTGCTTCTTGACCTGGGAGAATGGTGGACTTCTGTCTCAAAGACCATCTCCTCTTCCTGCTCAAGCCCAAGGTTCTTATAGGAATAGGGAGGGGAGGGCTTTTTCTTCTATCCAGTTATCTTCCTAGCTTTTGGCACATTGGGATCCCATCCATTCATTTTTCTAACTTTTGGTGCATTCTGGTCCTGTCCAATTTATCTTTCTAGGTTTGGCGGACTCGGGCCCTATCCATTCATCTTTCTAGCTTTGGACAGTGTAAGAACTTCCCTTTGCCGCCAACTTGGCCAATGTGGGAGACTCCCTGGCAGTCAGACTGACTGTCTACGGTAATATACTACATGCATTTCCTTTTTAGGTGATCTGTCTTTATTCTCTGGCTGATGTTAATATCTTCTTTTCTTCTCTTCCTTCACCTCCTCCATCAATTTTTTTTCTTCTTCATTTCATTTTGATGGTCTTATGAGTTTGAGGATTGGTGTCTTTCAGTAACCTTAGATAATTCCCACTGATTATCACTTTCAATTTTTCCCCCTCCCCATTGTTTCTGTTATCTTCTTCTGGAAATATTTAAAAATTTTCAGTAAAAATATTTATATTTTTCACCTCTTTGGATCTCTGGACTCTATTCTGATGTCTCTGGTTCTATCTTTAAAAGTAATTTTTCAGCTGTGTCTGATCTGTTAATAAACTAATCCTTTATCAGTATACCAACCCTGATTGCCTCTGGTGCATTTTTATGTAACATGTTGGTTTTGCACATGTGTGGGCATTACGGTGGAGAGGCTCACAGCACTGGCTTTGAAATTAACCTGCCTGGGTCAATAATGTTAGATGCTGTTATCATTATTGTTAGCTATTCTGCCATGCTGCCCCCTTGCTCTCTACTGCTTCCAATTTTTTTCCTGGCCTTCTTTTTCTTAGGCTACAATATAGGAGTTTACCAGCATCTTTATTCCTTCTCTGTATTAAAACAAAAAAAGCTAAAGTTCTTTTAATGTGACTTGTCAAGGGTGGGGTTGACATATAAGTAATCTCAAGAAAACAGACATGTGGAAATATCAAAACAGAGAAATCACTGAGTTAGAAGGAATATTTTTTTTTTTAAAGCTATGTTAGTAGGTATGCCCTGGTATTCATGAATGGAAATAGAGTTAGGCCTGCCTCTCTAGGGTCAAGTCATAGTCCTTTTCTAAATCTTTGTCCAGCTAGAATTCAGCTTCAGCAAATCACTCCCTCACATAGTCTTTATTTTGGGGCTTTTTTATCTTGTGCTTTCCTAAACCTTTAATGAAGAGCTCTCTTATACTTTCTCTACTTCTCATCACACTTGAAAGTGAAGGGCAGAGACCAGTTATGGTGGATGTTTGGGACTCCCCAGACTTCAGTGAGATAAGAGTGAACACCTCATTGAATTGTTAAGAGATTTATGTGAATTCATGTATGTAAATATCTCGGGATAGAGCTGGACACATAATGAGCACTGTCTTAGGAGCTTGATATTATAATAATTATCCTGATAATAATCTCCTATGTTTGTGTCACATCTTATGCATTTCTAAGTCCTCTTATTGTCCTATATTATCCTGTTAGATCCAGTATTCCTCATTAACAAAAGAGAAAATTTAGGTTCAGAGAGAGAAAATGATTTCTAAGGCCATGTAACTAATGAGTGGTAGAGTTAATACTTGAACCCTGATTCTGGGGTCTGCAGTTCCTGATTCTGAGGCCTATAACAATAATAATTATAAGTATTTATATATTTAATAATATATTATTACATGTGTTATAAGTTAATATATATTTTATATTAATAATGATAAATAACATATATGTAAATAAGTAATCTTCCAAGGTATGGCTCTGTTTCCCTAGCTTTAGGGTGGAATAAATATGAAGACTGGCTGTCTAGAGGTGATATCTTTTGAATTTATGCAGGAAGATCATGTGACATCTTTGTATACATGTTCGTATAAAGCTTTCCAAAGAGATTTGGAAACAGATTATAGGATGTTTTCTCTTCCTAACATAGTTTTGTTCCACCCTTTCTCTCCCTTCACTGTCCCTTTCATTTGGTTTATGTCTTCTAAAAGTAGACACTTTTCTGTGAGCTTCAGCCCAGGAGATGTGGGCAGATGTACTCCATCCTCCTGGAGACCAGCCCTTGCATCTGGTGAAAGAGACTTCCCTTTGTCCCACAGTCTGAGATAAGGTACCTCTCAGCAGGAGGTCTGCAGCAGCCCAAAGCTGACCCTGTCCCTTACCTTGCTTGGAACCTTTCGTTATTTTCCCACTGCTCTCAGGACACAGACCACAATCTGCATGATCTTGTTACACTTGCATTCCTTAAACCCTTGCTCACTCCACTTTCCCTCTTGCTCTGGAATTCTAGCCACACCAGCTTCCCTTTGGTTCCTTCAGGCACCCAAGGACCCTGACCACAGGGCTTTCTGCCTGCTCATCTCCATCCCCAATGCTGTTCTCCTGGTCTTATCTCATGAATCCTTCAAGTTGCAGCCCCAGAAAGCCTTTGCTGACCTTCCTGACCGGGTCAAATTCCCTTTATTTAAGCGTTTGTGACACAATCTGCCTTTTTTCCCAGTTGGCACAGTAGTAACTTTCGTTTATTTAAGTGATTATTGTCTGTATCCCCCATTTTTTTAAACATCAGTAGTTGAACAAATCATCTTTATAGATTTTTATCTTGATATGATATGGTCATCCTTGGAACAGAATTTTATTTTTTTTTCTTACATTTGACAATACTTTATAGGTCCCCTGTTCTCTCCCATTCACCAGTGACTTCTCCCCGTAAGCTTTCAGAGTAGAAACTGGTCCTTTGTCATTCATCTGAGATATAGTTAGACATCCACATGGTGAGAATCCCATGTGTTTGGGCATTTACACAGTGTAAAAGGAGCAGTTCTCAATCTGAGAACTTAATCTGAGCTATTCAGTAAAAAACAATAGATGTAAGACCTGTGAATATAAACTGTCTCTTCATAGGTCTTCTGTGTTTTGTGTGCTATTTTGATATTAATGCCTAGTTAGTTTTACCATAAGCCCTCATATTTCCTATTATTTCAATAAACTAGGCAAGTTTGCTCATTTCCCCCCAGTTCAGAAAAAGAAAATATTGGAGAGGTAGGGGAAACAGGAACCTTAACAATTTCCTCTATGACAGAAAGAGAAGAAATTAGAACTATACAGTAAAACTGTTGCATTTCATTTGTACAATGGAAAGGACTCAGCAACAAGAGGAAATAAGTTCCTGATTTGTACAACGATATGAGTGAATTGCAAAAGAATCATGCTGAGTAAAAGAAGTCAGATGTAAAAGGGCATTCTGTTTCTATAAAGTTATAAAATATGCAAACTCACCTGTAGTGACAGAAAGCAGATTCAGTGTTTGCTGGGTGGAGGGACAGATTACCAAGGGACAGCAGGATATTTTGGAGGTGATGGAAATGTTCACAAGCTTGATTGTGGTTATGATTTCCTGCATGTATACAGTTGTCAAAACTCAAAAATTGTACCTTTAAGCATGTGCAGTTTATTACACATTAGTTATACCTCTATATATCTGTTAAAACATGTTAAGTTCTTACTCTGTTCCGGACCTTTTTATACTCTAGGATACGAGTAAGCCAAAACAGACACAGTTCCTTTCCTCAGGGAGTTTAGAGTCTAATGAAGAGAGACACATTATTTGAATCATTGTTCATATCTGTGGAAAATGTCAGCTGTGATCCATGCCCCAAGGGAGGGAGAGGTACATGGTGCTGTGTGAACATGTGTGAAGGTGTTTGACCTTGTCCAGGAAGACTTTCCTGAGAAGTGAAGACTGAACTGAGATCTGAGAAGCTCCGAATTAGGAGGAAACCACAAAGTTGTCTTGTTTTGACTCATATCAAACTTACAAATTAAATCTATTTTAAACAATATCAACAAGAGTTCAATGTAATGTAGGTTGGTGCTGGACCATCATGATCTAACAACAGTTGGCTCCAAGTAGAACATGGTTGATGAATTCTAGCTTCTAAAAGGGTTTATGATGAACCTTTTACCTCCTGTGGTCATGAACACTCAGGTTTGAGAAGAGGAAGTGATCATGCCTGTTTATGTGGCATGTTTGTCCTGGAGAAGAGCAGAGCCCCTGTTCTGGCTCCATCTTGATAGTCTGTGTGTTTTCCAACAGGGAGAAGACGAGTCGGTCACCCTCAAATCCTGCACACGGCGGAAAACAGATTCTATTGAGAAGAGATTTTGCTTTGACGTAGAAGCAATAGACAGGTGAGTAGCTATCACATTTTTCCCAGGAACAGATATTACTCACTTTGTATTTCTTATGTTTTCCACTCAGTCAAAACTTTCAGGTCCCTCCCCCCTTTCCTTCCCCGCCCCTCTACTAATATTCAGTTGGGAATAGACCTCAGGCCTATTGCTGATTTGTTAAGGATCAGTGTAGCCTCCGCACTCCTTTAGGTTCATCAATGAGCTACTGGTTGGTTCGTTTTATTTTAGTGCGAAGGATTCTTGTCTCAGGAATGTGTGTTATGTCTCAGGAGGTTGAATGGATGTTTAAATAAAACTGACTATTGAGTATGACTGTATCAGCTATTTGAGATTTTTTACTTTAAAAAATGTTTAATTCTTAAAAGTTTATATAATGATTCCAAAGGAATTGTGTAAAGGGAAGGGTGGAAGACGTTCTTCTCAATTAAAAAAGACAGTTTTTAGTTACAGCATTTCACCTGCCACTGTGTGTGTGCACGCGTCTAGGAAAAACAGCGACCCACTTGTGAAATCACAGTCTTTGGAGACAGAGCTCTGTGTTGTAGTCCTCAGGATTTATAGAGTCTCATTAAGTTGTATCATTTAATGGTGTTAAGCTAGTTTGACAACATTCCAATTCTTAGAGACACTTTACTTGGCAACAGGTTAATTCTTTCAATGAAAACCACGTGTTCAGCTTATTTGAGCTGTCTGCTCAAGATCAGCAGTGCTAGCATGAAGATCCTTAAATATGAGCATGATTCGCACATGATGCCACTTATTTTCTCCCCTTTATTAAAGAAAAAAATGCTACACCGTGTTGTTAAGTCAGTACTTCTACCCTCCCTGGGATGTTTACTTGTGGCCACTTAGCCCCACCTCTAGAGGATCCAGAAATTGAGTGCCATCTGGGTGTGCTCCTCTGTGTGTGGGCAGGTGTGAAATGCCTTCTTTTGTCATGATGTCTGTCTGCACTGGAGCTGCTGGAGGCTGCTGGAGCTCCTATGCAGAGAGCATGTCCGTTTGACCTAAGTCAGAAGTTCATGGAAGATGGTGGCATTGGTGAACATGGCTGGCCTCTTTCCACAACCATATCAAAATTACAACTACAGTATGGAACAACTATCATTCAGAACCATCAGAAATTGAGTTGAAATAGAAGCCTGACAACTATGGAATTAAAAAAACCACATCCATCCATCCAGACTGATAGGAGGTGTGGAGACATGGAACAGGCTGGTCCCATACCCATGTGTGGTGGATAAAAATTCTGGAGGGATATCTCAGGAGTGAGGAGTCCTAGCCCCACACCAGGTCCCCCAGCCCAGAGTTCAATGCCAGGAAGATAAATCCCCATAAATTTTGGCTGTAAAAACAGACAGGGAGTCAGCAGAAGAAACTTCTGGAGTCCCAAGCAGTTCTTAAAGAACCCACACACAGGCTTACTCCCTCTGAGTTCCAAGCACCTGGGTAGCAGCTTGAAAGACAACAGTGGCATATAGGGAGGAACTGAAGTGTCTGGCATCAAGGTAGAAGCTGGGAGACAGCTTTCTCCCAGACAGAAAGGTGGGCAGAGGCCATTGTCCCTTTTCTGAGCCCTTTCCCCACAGAGCCATAGAGCCAGAAGGTGGGTGCCATATCTGAGACTCCATCAACCTGGCTAACACTGTTGGCTCTGACTCTGTCGCCCCCCAACTTATGGGCCCACCCAGATTTTTAACCATGACTTTTCCATATGAGTGGCTGGTGTTGGCCCATGCTTCACAACTTCCTAAATCGTAGCAAACAAGCAACAGCTGGCCTCAATAAGTCTCCAGCCCCCATACCTCTTTCTTAGTGGCCCTAGACCTGGAACTAGCAGCAGTCAGTCTAGATTCACAGCTTGGTTTTGCCTTTGAATCTCCCAAACCAGCACAAGTAGCAGCCATCTCAGATTGCTTTATAGTTCAGGCAGGGTGTCCCTGGGCAGAGAATACAGGTGGGGGCTGACCTTGGTCTGCAACACCTGGGAAACCCCAGAGCCTATGCACCCAGTGGACAGCTACAGACCATGTTGGAGCACCACCACTCTGCCCCTGCCAGCTGAACCTCCACAGAGGCAGAGGTTAGTGGTAATTGGTCCCAGCTAAAGCTTGCAGCTGACTGGCCTGGGTAAATCCCTTCCATTGACCTGCCAACAGCAACCAAGGCTCAACTACAAGAGGAGGGTGTATTCAGCACATAAGAAGTGTGCACATAGAGTACCCAGCTGGGGTGGTAGGGGAGGCTGTGCCACTGGACTCTACAGGACATCTGTTACATTAGGCCACGCTGCCAAGACAGAGTCATAGCAGCTCTACCTAATATATAGAAACAAACACAGGGAGGCTGCCAAAATGAGGACACAAAGGAACATGGCTCACATGAAAGAGTAGATTAAAACTCCAGAAAAAGAACTAAATGAAATGGAAATAAGCAATCGATCAGATGCAGAGTTCAAAAACATTGTTTATAAGGATGTTCAGGAATTTAGTGAAGACCACAACAGCATAAAAAGGATCTACTCAGAAATGAAGGATACACTAATTGAATTAAAGAACAATATACAGGAAACCACAGTAGAGTGGATGAAATTGAGAATCAAATCAGTGATTCAGAACATAAAGAAGAAAAAAAAAATCCCACCAATAAGAACAGTGAGAAAAAAAAATCCAAAAAAATGAGGGTAGTTTAAGCAGCCTCTAGGACAACTTCAAGAGGTCCAACATTTGCATCATAGGGAGAAGAAGAAGTAGAGAAAGAACAAGAAAGAAGAAGTAGTAGACAAAGAACAAGAAATTGGAAATCTATTTGAAAAATAATGAAAGAAAACTTTCCTAATTTGGTGAAAGAAATAGACCTGCAAGTCTAGGAAGTACAGAGAGTCCCAAACAACATGGATGCAAAGAGGACCACTCCCAGATACATCATAATGAAAATGCCAAAGGTTAAAGGTAAAGAGAGGATCTTAAAAGCAGCAAGAGAAAAGAAGTTAGTTACGTATAGGGGTATTCCCATAAGACTGTCAGCTGATTTCTCAAAAGAAACTTTGCAGGCTAGAAGGGATTGGCAAGAAATACTCAAAGTCATGAAAAGCAGGGACCTATAGTCACTATTGCTCTACTCAGCAAAACTATAATTTAGAATCGAAGGGCAGATAAAGAGCTTCCCAGACAGTTAAAAACGAAAAGAATTCACTATTGTATGAAATATTAAAGGGACTTAATTAAGGAAAAGAATATCTAAACTATGAACAATTAAATGGCAAAAAAAAATATCTGTGAACAATTAAATCTGAAATACAAACTAAGCAAATAAGAAGAACAGAGATAGAATCATGGATACAGAGAGCATTTTGATGGTTGCCAGATGGGAGGGGGTGTGTGGGACTGGGTGGAGAGTTGAGGGGGTTAGGAAGTACAAATAGGTACTTACAGAATAGCCATAGGGATGTAAAGTACAGTATAGGAGATGGAGTAGCCAAAGAACTTACATGTATGACCTATGGACATGAACAATGGTATGGGGAATTGCCTGAGGGAGTGAGAGTGTTTGGTGGAGGGGGGCAAAAGGAGAAAAATTGGGACAGTTGTAATAGCATAATCAAAGTATAATTTAAAAAAGAAGTTCATGGAAACTAACTGTCTCTTTAGCAGTTTAGTCATTATAACTTTGGCTCTCTAGTCAGGCAATGTGGATCTAAATTTTGACTTTGCCTACTAGCCATGTGACTTTGGGCAAGTTACTTACTGTTGGGGCCTTGATTTCCTTATCTGGAAAATGAAGAGAGTTATAGTACATAGTTCCAGAATAGTGCAGATTAAAGAAGAAAATGCGTAGCAGAGTGGTAAGTGATAAATTCTCAACAAGTATTAGCTGTTATTACTTATTGTAATTAGCTCGTTGTACATGTTTATCAGACTTGATATTTCATAAGACTAGACTCTAAATTCAAAGAAATAAACATAATTTGTAAAGAAAAAAAGTACTCCAATCTTTTACCATGTTTCGAATGTGACAGGTAATGGAGGAGGGGTGTATGGAGGGGTACATTTGAATTGGGGCAGCCAGTGGATATTACAAAAGGTAGCTTCCAATTAAAATAGCTTATTCTTGATTTTAAACAAATCTTAAATCAGGATGGGTTAAGCTCTTATGGACATCTTATTTCTTCATTCTAAGCATAAAATTTAAAGGAATTTACATTGTTGGCCTACATGAAAGAGGTTAAGAAAATGTGTTTGTTTGGAAGTGGAGCCAGTTGTTCGATGCTGGTCAAACGTGTAGTTCCTGGAGATGATCGTTTGTTCACATGGCTATTTGGTTGAGGACATGCCTTGCATTGCAGCTGTCTGTTAGACAGAGATGCTTCTGGAAACAATTGTTTTCTGTTTTTTCCTTCAGATGTTTACCCAGAAGTTAGAGAGTTGCTTTTTAGGCAGTTAAAACTCACTGTGGTTCTTCCATCTCATTTCTACCCTTGTTGACACTTCCCCCTTCACTGTGCCCATAAAACCTTTGCATGTCCCAGTTATAAGCTGAGAGCAAATGTGTCACATTCAAAATATTCAGCAGGTTGATTTTCTCTTAAGTTTCTTCTCTTCTTCATTTGGCATGAAATGAGGGGTTTTAGTCATGGTGCAGAATGAGGCTGCTAAATCTCCTCTTAATAATCATGAAGTGTGTAGACAGTGTATCTTACCATATATAATACACACTTTTTTGCCTGAATTTCTGAGGGAAAAATAAGGATGCACATTGTACATGGGTATAATGAGTGCATACCATGAGTATAATAATAATGGGTATAACAATCCCATGTATAATGTGCACAAAAACATGGGTGTTCATTATAGTGGCAAAATATGGTAGTTCTGCTGTATTACTTGTCTTTTTTTATTTTCAACACAGTTTGGTGTTTTGATGCCTTAAGAACTTTTCTGACTAGGTAGAGACTGCCGCTTCCAGGGCTAGCCACTTCTAACAGATAGCAAAGGGCATTGGAATGTTTGTATTTTATAATGGTTAATTGAATAAATACTAAATTTATCATTTTTTTTGTGAAAGTGTGTCATTTCTTTTGGAGAGAGTTCTGTGTAAAATTCCTGAGTGAAAAAGTATCTTCATCTCTTGGGGGGATAACTTTGTAAATTATATAATTGTCTAACCACTATGCTATACAACTGAAACTAATATAAAATAATATTGAATGTCAACTGTAATTGAAAAATAAAAATTTAAAAAATGGACTTCACATAAAAACAGCCTGTGAATTAGTAGTAGTGGTATGTGCATTGCTCATACTTGTCAATGTCTGTCTTCAGTCACTTTAAATGATTAACTCCATCTTGCAGCATCTTATGGAAATTAGTGAGCAAACTCAGGGAAAATATTTGTTTAAACTAAAGAATCATGGTGGTAGTCATCTCCCAACATCCTTGGATTTGTTTATTTTTAAGGAATTTTTCACAGATGTAAGTGACATATGGTTGTTTTCTCCCAAATGTTTTCCTGGAGGAGCCACTAAACCGTATGGAAAATAATAGAAACAAAAGGCTTCTTTTTGATGCACTGAAGTAGCCTCTTGAAGGGCAATGTTTATACTTGGGGAAGGGAAATGATGAGAATGCTTTATTTTTTCCAGGACTAGCTGCCTCCCACAGAAGTCCATACATTTGAAGATATCATGGGGAATGTTAAATACCCCATCCCTAGCATTGAAACTCTCCAGAGGTGGCTGCAAAGGACAACTTATTGGAGATGACGAGGATAGTTGGTTCTAGGAGTGTAATGGGGACCAAGACAGGCATAGTTCTTGCCTTCACAGGATTTACCTTTGAGCGTAGAATGCACACACACACATTCATGCAATTAAAGGCTTTACTATAAAGGTATAATATGTTGAGTGTTCCAGCAAACGTGGAGGAGTAGAATGCTATGTGGGGAATGTAACATACAGGGGGATCCCAGCCTTTTGTTCTTACAAAGAATGATGTCATGACTGGAATACCCTGAGTTCATTTTCTCTTTCCTTTCCTCTCTTCCTCATTTATTTAGCATAACTATATGCCAGAGACTGCACTGATAGTAGAGATAATAAAATTTAATGAAGCACTATGAATCTATTGGACTTTCTTTCTTAAAAATCATCTGATTTTTCTTTCAAGCCAAATCTGAATTCCTCCTTTTGCAAGCTTTCTACCAATACCTAAAGAGAGACAGCTTTCCACTGGACCAGTCCCAGCGAGGAATGTCAACCTGCTTTCACCTCTATCCTTGTCTTCCCACCATGTTCTGTGTATTTGCACAGTATATGAGCTTTTCTTTGTGTTGGTTGGCTGGTTGTTTAATTAGGCATGTTTTATATACCTCTGCTCATTTCTAAATATCTATCTCAGGTAATTAGCTCCCAGAGGCAGAATAACATGTTATACAGCTTTTAATACAATACTGTGTGCATATGGCCGTTCAATTTTTTTTTATGGAAGTGCAATTTTTGAGTTACATTATTTTTCCTTTGGTGATTTTGGTGAACTGTTGTGAAAGAGATTATAGGAGCTTAATCATGTTAGTTGCTTTTTAAACTGAGACTTCAAGTACATGCATGATCTACGTGTCTGTGTAGGTAGGACAAAACCCCCAGGAAAATGGAAGGTTGGTTAAAGTAAGGATAGTGGAGGCTAGGAGGACATGTGGGAGATCTGAAAAATCTGTTTATACCCTCTAATATGCCACCACCTTTATTTTAAGTACGTTTTTATAGCAGGCTGCATGATACAGGTAAAAGATCTAAGCAGCCCTAAGTTTGAATTTAGGATCTGCCCCTTACCAGCCATGTGAGTTTGGGCAGGTGGTGTCACCACATCTGTAAGGTGGGGCTTATCATACTTAACTTTGCAGGATTGTTTTGAAGATGGGATGCATTAATATTAATGTCTGATGCAGTCATGTGTTGGAAAAGGTTGTGCCTTTGATTTTTTTCCTCTCCCCTAAAACCTGGGACTTCATGGGTCTTATGGTGAACCTTATAGCTTTGGTGGTTCTATCTTTGAGCTCCTTTTTACCCATCCTGATGGTGTTCCTTTTCCTATAGTGTCACAAATTTTCCAGTCATCTATAAGCTGCGAGTAACTACAGGTGTATTAAATGTATATGTGCAAAGGGGCTACTATAGGAAGATTCTATTTTCAAAGTATATATGTGATAACTTGTTATTTATACATATATATATTTTCTGCACAAGGTAAAAAGTTTTATGCTCCTTCCAATTTATGACCTAAAAATAAAACCATAATAATTTTGAAGCTAAATTAATACTGTTACTACCATTTTGATATGTGGTGTGTGTGCATGCACTTGTTTGTTTGTCTGTGAGATTGTGAGTGTAAGATTTTATTTTCCGAAAAGAACCAGTTTATGTAACAGAGTTTGTTTCAGTGTTCAGTCTCTAGATGGCAGTGTTGTATGTGTATTACTATGAGGCTGCGCAGTTGAAAATTAGCTATCCTTTATACATTGACAGGAGTCAGTGGTGCGCGCGTGCATGTGTGTGTGTGTGTGTGTAGTCTTCTGTAGAAGAAATCACGTGAATATTACTCCTTAAGGCAAAGGTATTCTAAATGACTCATTCTTCTCTAGAAATTCCTTCCTCCAACCCTTTTATGATGGATCACTTCATACCCACTTTCTTGTAAAAGCAAGCACGCACAGTAAATCTAGCCTCTATGTAAACATCACATTTTACCTTGCTTTCTGAAGTGTCAGGCTCTTGGCTTAAGGGACTGTGTATTTGAGGATGGTGAAGAAAATAGTGGGGTGATTTTGGCTGCCCAGCGTGTGCTGAGAACCAGGCAGTCCTACTTGCCCCCATGGTGCAGTGTGCCTTTATCTTTTGCAACAGATGAATCCATTTTTCCTGGTTTCAGACTTCCCCTCACCTCCCCTTCTCACCCCTTGTTTGAAATAATATTTGATTTTGCCTTCCTGCTGCTTGGATTAGAGCTCTGGTCTCAATGCCAGTGACATTTCAGAGAGGAAATGGCTTTTTCCTTCCTCAGAGGGTGTTATCCTGCTTTGACTTCTATGATTTGGGTGGGGGTAGAACAGGCAGAAATATTGTACTTTTTGGATTGCTTTTTGGTTGTTCCATAAAATAATCTACTTGAGAAGTTCTTGGAATTTTTAGAATTCATGTAGTTTGAACTTGTCATTGAGATTTTTTTTTTATTAATTAGAGAGTATTTGCTGTTTGATTCTGGTTTGAGTAAGAATGGGGTTAATGGACTGTGGTATGAAGTAAGTCAACCTTATTTCTATTCTTGAGTCTCCACAGTGAAATTTGGGGGTTTACTGATTGGATATACCGGTTTGTTTTCCAATTTCTGCATATAAAATGTTTATTTTTAAAAAACCTATACCAAAATTTTTCTGCTACATAAATCTGAAGAGAGGAGACAATTTGGATAGTAAATTCTACTTAGGTTCATTCCTATTGACCATGAGAGAGAATCATAATAATGAAAAAAATTTATAAATGAACTAGGACATTTCTTGAATTAGAATATTTTTTCATTGTTTGTTATGAAGTGTAGTAACAGGTGCTTGCATTTTTCCTGAGTGTTACTCATCCCAGGAATTAATAATGTTTTCTCCTGGTGCTTTCTTCTGGTATAGTGTGTTAAAATTTGGTTACTCCCATGTCCTGAGTACCTAACCTTGAAGCTGGCACGTAATAGGCACTCAGTTAATACCTGTTACATTTAGGAACCATGCAACTTAATGTGCTCATGACTTCTTTGTTTGGGCTTCCTGAGATTTTGTGTCATCAGTCTCCTTTAAAATAAAAATGTAGGGAATTAACTGATGTTATTGGACATATTTACTCTACGAATCGTTATTATTTCTGTGTTACTAATTATTTTAGGACATTTTCTCCCAAGAGGTCAGTGCTGTAGGCTGTAATAGGTTATGACCAAATTCATTCATTAGCATCAGATCCTTTCTAAATAATTAATTAGGAATACTTCAGGTCAGGATGGCCGTGTAGGCAGACATGGCTCGCCTCTTTGCACAACCACATCAAAATTACAACTAAAATATAGAACAATCATCACTCAGAACTATCAGAAGTCAAATTGAATGGAAGTCTGACAGCTATGGAATTAAAGAAACCACATCCATCCAGACTGGTGGGAGGGGCACAGATGCAGAATGGGCTGATCCCTCACCCACATGTGGTGGATAAAAATTTGGGAGGGGCTTCCGGCCAAGATGGAGGCGTAGGCAGACACCCTGTGCCTCTTCTCACAACCAAATTAAGGACAACAAAGATTTAGAAACAAGAAAACAACCAGATCTCAGAAAATCAAACTGTTTGGAAGTCCAACAACGATTCATCCAGACCAGTAAGAGGGGCGGAGTCGCGGCAGGAAAAAGTGGAGGTGCGGACCAGGCATGCAGGCAGCAGCGGCTGGCAGCCCCCAGGTGCACAGGCAGCGACTAGCAGACCCCGGACACGGGGCAGCAACTGTGCAGAACCAGTGAGGCCGCACAAGGCAGCTGGCTGACCGGGTGGTCCCACATTCACATGCGGATAATCCAGGCAAAGGGGAAGCGGTGAAAGGAACTGGAATCTGAGAGAGTAAGGCAACCGCCATTATCTCCTCTCAGACCCCGCCCCCACACACAGCGTCACTACCCAGCAACCGGGCTGTCTCGCCCTGGGGAACACCTGAGGCTCCACCCCTCACTACGTAACAGCCTCGACTAGATAAAACAAACAAACAAACAAAAAACCCAGAAATGGAAATGGCTCAAACCGGAGAACAAATCAAAGCCCCAGAGCCAATTTATCTAAGCGATGAAGAGATTGCCAACCTATCAGATGCACAATTCAAAACCCTGGTAATCAGGATGCTTACAGAATTGGTTGATTTTGCTCACAAATTAGATGAAAAAATGAAGGCTACAA
>PVKU01007188.1:0-59812 GCA_004027475.1 Anoura caudifer
AGATCCAAATAAAAATATTTGATATATTAATTTTAAATTTCTGGAAGCTCATAATAGCTGAACAATTTACTCATCCCTTATCTAACAAAAACTTATTTGTCAGAAGAATCAGATTTTTAAATATTTTCCAGATAAATAAGACAAAATAATGTATATACCAATTGAATAACTAATAAAACATACAAAACATTGTAGAAAAAAAAAAAAAAAGAAAGTGACACGGGGCAGTTTTGTATTGGTTAAAAGGGATAGCATTTGAACAATTAGAGCTGGTCAGAACCGAATGTGCTTCCCTGAGAGGAAGCAGAACTCATATATGCCGCTTGTCAGTTGACTGCTAAGGTCCTCTCTTACTACAGGAGTTCATGATTCTCTAACTCCCACCCTCAGCTTTTCTCCTTCTAATACATTGGTTGGATCCAACACTTTACGTGGCAACTACAAGGCCTTTCTGCAATTTCTTCTGAAAGTTTCTGGAGCCTGAGAAATATCAATTTAACCCTAATTGTGTATGTGTGTACCTTCAAATCACAAATGTTGGTCCTGCATGGGTCTGGACTTTTCACTTGTTCTTTAGGTGAAACCTTTGCAATGTGATAAAGTAAACACATCCCAGAGGGTGCTATAACACAGCAGTAGCCACTCCATAGACCTGGAGGGAAAAATTCCATTGCTGCACCCAGAGGGAAATTGGGCTCCATAAGCAATGTGTGCCATAGATTTTGTTTAGTCTCAGAGCTGGCTGGTGAGCCTGTTCCCATACAGTGACTTTCAAACATCCTGTATCACAATGTACATTAAGTGAGGCATTTTATATTCTGAGCCAGTACTCACCAATATACATAACTAAAGCTTATAAAATAATAATTTTATTTCTTACCATTTACTTTTTTAAGGAAATATTTTTTATTTATTTTTAGAGAGACGGGAAGGGAGAGAGAAAGAGAGGGAAAGAAATATCTCTGTGAGAGAGAAACATGGACTAGTTGCCTCCTATATGCCCCAAACCAAGTACCTGGCCTGCAACCCAGGCATGTGCCCTGACAGGGAATTGAACTGGTGACCTTTTGGTTTGCATGAAGATGCCTAAACCACTAAGCCACATCAGTCAGGACTTACTACTTACTCTGATATTCCCAACCACATTTTCTGTTATGTGCAATTATTTTCTGTCTTATTATAAACCAATGCTGGTCAGAAATCCACTAAATTAACTTTGTGACCCACAAATATTTGAAAACACTTTTTGTAGATTAAATTGTGAAGTAAATCTTAATGTTTAAGTACATTTTTAGCCCCATTTTTATGGATGAGAAAATCAGGGCTCTGATATTAATCAGCTTGCCAAAAGCTTTCAAGTTTGTCAACATTGCTTAGAGAAATGAGATCCAAAAAGCTGAGATGTATGTATGTAGGCATATATTCTTTTGTGCAAAAAATACTTGTTGTTCCAATTCTACCATTTTTATGTGCCAAACACTGCTAGACTCTATGGATACAAATATTGGTAGCCCTTATTTTTTTCTCCACAAGAGGCTCACAGCCTGGGAGATGAAAACCAATTCAAGATTAAACTTTTTTTCCTAGAGTTCCCTGAGCATTACTTTGGGAAACCTGACCTCCATTTTTAGAACAGGAAGGATGGTTTTGGTAAGTTAGCGTCCTATTGGCTTTTGCTGGATTTTCACAAAATAAAAACCCTCCAATTCTGGTCCAGCACATTTAGAATTTTACCTCTCCTCTCTGGGGTACAAGCATGGTGTAGGAAGAGGGGAGCCGCTCCTCCCTTGCCAAGGTCCTCCTCGTTTCTGTCTCTTGTGCCCAGACAGAAACCAGTGGTCATATAGGATTTTCTTTTCTTTTTATTTGCCTGCTTTTTAATTATATTTTATTGATTATGCTATTACAGTTGTCCCATTTCTCCCCCATCATTCCCCTCCACCCTGCACAACCACTCCCACCCACATCCTCCACTTTAGTTCATGTCCATGTGTCATAATTTCCCACATTATTCTACATTTCCCACATTATTCTTGCCCTCCCCCTGCCTATTTTCTACCCACCATATATGCTACTTATTCTCTGTACCTTTCCCCCCTCTCCTCTTCCCACTCCCCTGTTGCTAACCCTCCATGTGATCTCCATTTCTGTGCTTCTGTTCCTGTTCTAAATGTTTGCTTAGTTTGCTTTTGTTTTAGGTGTGGCTGTTAATATCTGTGAGTTTGCTGTCTTTTCACTATCATAGTTTTTATCTTCTTTTAATTGATAAGTCCCTTTAACATTTCATATAATAAGAGCTTGGTGATGAGGAACTCCTTTAACTTGACCTTATCTGAGAAGCACTTTATCTTCCCTTTCATTCTAAATGACAGCTTCACTGGATAGAGCAATCTTGAATGTAGGTCCTTGACTTTCATGACTTGGAATACTTCTTTCCAGCCCCTTCTTGCCTTTAAGGTCTCTTTTGAGAAATCAGCTGACAGTCTTATGGGAACTCCTTTGTAGGTGACTGTGCCCTTATCCCTTGCTGCTTCTAGAATTCTCTCCTTTATTTTAATCTTGGCTAATGTAATTATGATGTGCCTTGGTGTATTCCTCCTCAGGTCCAAGTTCTTTGAGACTCTCTGAGCTTCCTGGACTTCCTGGAAGTCTGTTTCCTTTGCCAGATTGGGGAAGTTCTCCTTTATTATTTGTTCAAATAAGTTTTCCACTTATTGCTCTTCCTCTTCTCCTTCTGGTACCCCTATAATTCAGATGTTGGGATGTTTAAAGATGTCCTGGAGGTTCCTAAGCCTCTCCTCATTTTTTTGAATTCTTATTTCTTCCTTCTTTTCTGTTTGGTTGTTTCTTTCTTCCTTCTGGTCCACTGCATTGCTTTGAGCCCCAGTTTTCCTCCCATCTCTATTGGTTCCCTGTGCATTTTCCTTCATTTCACTTATTATAGTCTTCATTTGTTCACATAATTTGCGACCAAAATCAACCAATTCTGTGAGCATCCTGATCACCAGTGCTTTGAACTGTGCCTCTAATAGGTTGGCTATCTCTTGGTTGTTTAGATGAATTAGCTCTAGGGCTTTGATCTGTTCTCCCATTTAGCCCCCCCCCCTTTTTTTTTTTTTTTTTGGTCTGGTGGTGGCTGTTACATAGTGAGCGGCAGAGCCTTAGGTATTTAGCGGGGTGGGGCAGCCCAGTTGCTAGGTTGCGATGCTGTATGTGGGGGCAGGGTCTTGGTGTTTTTAGGTTTATTTCCCGGTGCTGGGCCCTGGGTTATGAATTCTGTCTTGTTCCCTGTTTTTGCCAGGATTATCTGTGTGCAAATGTGGGACCACCTGGTGAGCCTGCTGCCTTGTGCCTGGGGCCTTCTAGCCACTGCCTGCAGGCCCGGGTCCTCCAATAGCTGCCTGCATGCCCAGGTCTTCCAACCTCCACTTCCTCCTGCCACAACTCCACCCCTCTTACCGGTCTGGGTGAATGGTTGTTGGACCTCTGTACAGTTCAATTTTCTCTCAGTTCTGGATGTTTTCTTATTTCTAAATCCTTGTTGTCCTTAATTTTGGTTGTGCAAGGAGGCACAGTGTGTCCACTTACACCTCCATCTTGGCTAGAAGTCTCATTATATAGGATTTTCTGAGATGCTCTAGGAAAGAGGTGGAAAGCTTCTTGCCACGTTTGTAGAGCATGGCTGCCAGGCAGCACCTACTGGTGGGCATGGCTGTAGGGGCCATCCAGGTACAGACAGGTAGAGTTAGCTCTTCATGGTGTTTGCTTTCCTTCTCCAATGAGCTTGTTACATGAGGAGCTGAACTTGAAGTTTCAAAAAGTACAATAATAAAAATACTAGGCCCCAGGTTCATTTGGTACTTGAACTAACCCATGCACCATTGCTGGAGGAAAGCACACTGGACCCATTTGAAAGATGAAGTGAATACGGGCATGATACCCAATAAATCACAGCTGTTAATGGCAGTTAAGATTCAAGCTCATATCTGTAGGATTCTGAGGTCTGTGGTCTTAGACCTGCCTGTGACAGAAGATGTGGGCTGCAACTGATCCCCAGGAAGGGAGGAGCATGAAGGGAAAATGATACTTGGTGGGAAGGGGAGGCAGGGTCTTTGCATCCTCACCCTGTCCTCTGCTGCTCTCTGCCCCTTTCCTCAAGATGAGGCTCAGAGCCAGGGCCAGCAAGCCTGGAGACAAGGATTTGCCCCCACTCTGCACACGTTCCTGTTCAACTTGCAAATAAAAGGTACTTCATCTTGGCTCTTGGCCTGAGCAGCTTTCTGCCCCTTCCCCAAAGTCCTACCTTAGTTCAGAAAAATGCATTAGTGAAGCCCCAGATGAGGATCAGACCTGCAGTACACAGAAAAGACTGCCCTTGTTTTCCTGGGTATCCTGGCTTGGCTCTGCTCTTACAAATCCCTCCTGGTGGAGTGAGGATGAGTTTGATCTATGGCAAGACCGCTACAAAATGACTTAGCCTTGGGCTGATATGGTGGGCTGCAGATGTGTGGGCCGTGGGAGGAAGGCTGGTTCTACTTGGGTCCCTTGCCTGCTTTTGTTGTTCATTTCCTCCATGACCTATAATGGTATCAAAGTTCAGGAATACCTGGACATATGTTCCTTATGAAATGTTTATTCTAAAGCATCAGTGATATATACGCACTCTTTTATTTCTACATCAAAGTGGAAACAGACACAAAAGAAATATCTCTTCCTCAGGAGACTATAAAATTAGAAGCCAGAGCCGTTTTCCATCTCCCACAGGTAGTTAGCTTTGCCAGGGCCTTGCCTAAGAAAATGGGTCATTTCAGATTCTTAAGTCTGCATTTTTTGGCCCTTTATCAAACTAATATGTTTAATGTGAGAATCAAACCACTACTGTCAGGCAAGAACAACTGGTGTAAGTCCTAGACAAAGCCATATAGAATTTCACAGATGCGAGCTAACCTTATTCAAAGTTGAACACCCCCATCTTTAATTCAATTTATTTATTCAGCCAAGGACTTGGGGAATATACAATTTAAGTTGAAAAACAAGACTATAAAGGGTATTATATATCAATCTGGTTACAAAAAAGAGGAGGCTAGAGTTCAGCTTCTCCTTGATACCATGTGGCTTTCTCCAGAGTCCTGTATGTAAATCCAGAAGTCTTTGTGATGACAAAGCTTTCTGATAAGATCAGCTTCAGAACTATGAAAAGTTTACTAAGAAAACTAGAAAAAGTTTTGTTGTGAATATGTCATGAGTTTTGAAGGAGCCTCTCCATCATTGTTCAGAAGCCTGGAGAGGAAGTTCAGAAGCTTAAAACTTTGAATAACTTAGCTGGTATGTGGTTTGATACAATTAGATCTATATTTGCTTTAAGTGACTTGCAAGGTCCTAGATAAAGCTAACCCTCTCTTTGTGTTATGGGTTGAATTGTGTTCCTCCCCCATCTCCCATATGTTGAAGTCCTAAACCTTAGTACCTTAGATGTGACTGTATTTGTAGATAGGGTCTTTACAGGGGTAATTAGGTTAAAACAAGGTCTTCAGGGTGGGCCTTAATTCGATATGATGGTGTCATTGTAAAAAGAAGAGATTAGGACACAGACTCAGAGGGGAGACCTGTGAGGACATAAGGAGAAGATCGCCACCTATAAGCTAAAGGGGAGGCCTTAGAAGAAACTGACCTTAGTAACAGAACTATGTATAATTAACTGAATTATTAAAAATTGATGTCAAACGTTTAGCCTTCAGAACTATGAGAAAATAAATTTCTTCTGTTTAAGCCTCTCAGTTGTTGGTATTTTGTGTTGGCAGCCCTAGCAAACTAGTACACTTTGTAATGAAGAATGACCTTTACTAACAAGTTCTAACGATGACTTGGGGCATCTTGAGTTGACCTAGAAAACAAATAATTTTGGTTTCAGCTCAAAAAGAAATTATTAAAATATGTTGAATAAAAGTATATCCTGTCTTGCTTCCTGCCCCATCCCTCAGGAGTAGGGATAGAGTGGGTTCAGATGGGATGAAGGTCCTGGGTAAAAACAGGTACAAAATCAGAAATGTCTACTGGGCACTTTATTTGTATAACAAGTGTGACTCTAAGATTAAAACACAGATAGGAAAGATATATCACTTTTCTTTATTCCTTTCAAATCAAATCAAATCAAATCTGACTCTGAGCTGTTATCCTGCCGAGTTGGTAGAAAATCCATGCCAGTCATTAATGGGGTAATAACAAGGATTTTGTGATGGTGATAGAATTTTTCAGTGCTCTAGAGCTTCAGGAAGCCATTCTAGTCAGCACTGTTACCCTGTTCCAAGTAGGCATGGGCTCTGGGAGTCCAGCAGCCCCATAGACACAAAAACATGGGAATCTCTCTAAGGGCTGAGAGCACAGGGCCCAGGATCTGACTTCTTTAGATGAATCATGCAGTCACTCCATGAAGGCCTGCCACAACCTTGAAGCACAGCCACAGAGAGGACTGGTCCCTTCTCAGTGTTACTATAATTTCCTTTCCCTCCTGCCCTTCCAGGCATGGCACATAATCTTCTCAATGAGTCTATCCCAGAAGCCACAAACTGGGCTCTGCAACTGGATGCATTTCAAAAACATGTTTTGGTTGGCTCACAAAGAACTTAGCTCTTGTAATTCAAACCTACCCCAAGTGAGCAGCTAGATGAATGGACAGCTGAGCATCCTGCAATGCCTCTTTCCTGGTGGGAACCAGTTGGCTGGTTGGTGCTGGGTAGCCACTGCATCCCAGAGACTGGGCCTGTTAGCTGCTTCTTTCCTTTTTTATGGGCCACCCTGTAGGTCTTTGAATTGACCACCCAGAGTAGGTTTTCAGAAAGGCAGAAAGAGAGGTGGTCTTCAGTTAACTCCATTCAACTCTGGGACACAAATTCATCCCATGCAAGAAGTATGTGGACTTGATGACTTGCTTGCAATGTAGTCTTGATAAAAATACTGGGAGAGCAAAACATGAACTTCATTATCCAAAATTTATATTGTCACACAATATTTCATAAATAAGAGATCAAAATAGAATATTTTTTTAAAATTTTATTTTAATTGTTCTTGTATGCTTTTCTCTCTTTTACTCTCAACCCAGCCAACCACCCCAGCCCTCCCCACCTCCCTCCCATTTCCACCCCCTTAGTTTTTGTCCATGTGTCCTTTATACTTGTTCCTGCAAACCCTTCCCCTTCCCCCCTGAAATTCCCTACCCTCTGGTGACTGTCAGCTTTTTCTTGATTTCAGTGTCTTTGGTTATATTTTGTTTGTTTGTTTGTTTGTTTTGTTTAGGTTCCTGTTAAATGTGACATCATATGGTATTTGTCTTTCACCACCTGGCTTATTTCACTTAGCATAATGCTCTCCAGTTCAATCCATGCTGTTGCAAAGGGTAGGAGCTCTTTCTTTCTGCTGCATACAATTCCACTGTGTAAATGTACCATAACTTTTGATCCATTCATTTACTGATGGGCACCTAGGTTGCTTTCAGCTCTTGGTTATTGTAAATTGTGCTGCTATGAACATTGGGGTGCATAGATTCTTTTGGATTGGTGTTTCAAGATTCTTAGGATATAATCCTAGCAGTGCAATTGCTGGGTCAAAAGGTAGATCGATTTTTAGTTTTCTTAGAAAATTCCATACTGCTTTCCATAGTGGTTGTACCAGTTTGCAATCCCTGCAACAGTGCACTAAGGTCCCCTTTTCTCCATAACCTCTCCAAAACTTGTTGTTTGTTGCTTTGTTTATGTTGGCCATCCTGACTGGTGTGAAGTAGTATCTCCTTGTGGTTTTAATTTGCATCTCTCTGATAGTTAGCAATATTGAGCATCCTTTCATGTGTCTCTGGATCCTCTGTATGTCCGCCTTGGAGAACTGTCTGTTCAAATCCTTTGCTCACTTTTTAATTGGGTTGCTTGTCTTCTTAGAGTGGAGTTGTGTAATTTCCTTCTATATTTTGGAGATTAAACCCCTGCCTGAGGTATCATTGGCAAATATGTTTTCCCATATAGTCGGTTCTCTTTTTATTTTAATATTGTTTTCTTTAGCAGTGCAGAAGCTTTCTATTTTGATGAGATCCCATTTGTTTATTCTTTCCTTTATGTCCCTTGCTCTAGGGGACATATTAGTAAAAATGTTGCTGCATGAAATATCTGAGATTTTCCTGCCTATGTTCTCCTCTAGGACATTAATTGTGTCATGGCTTATATTTAAATCTTTTATCCACCTTGAATTTATTTTTGTGTATGGTGTAAGCTGGTGATTGAGTTTCATTATTTTGCACTAACTGTCCAGTTCTCCCAACACCACTTGATGAAGAGGCTATTTTAACTTCATTTTATGTTGCTGTTGCTGCCCACTTTGTAGAATATTAATTGATTGCAGAGACTTGGGTTTATTTCTGGGCTCTCTGTTCTCTTTCACTGGTCCATGTGCCTGGATTTATGCCAGTATCAGGCCGTTTTGATTACAGTGGCCTTGTAATACAGTTTGGTATCAGGTATTGTGATCCCTCCTACTTTGCTCTTCTTTCTTAAAATTACAGCAGCTATTTGAGGTTGTTTATGGTTCCATATAAATTTTTGAAGTGTTTGTTTTAATTCTGTGAAATATGCCATTGGTACTTTAATAGGGATTGCATTGAGTCTGTAATTGTTTTGGTAGTATGGACATTTTGATGATGTTAATTATCGTGATCCATGAACACAGTATATGTTTCCATTTGTTTGTATCTTCCTTGATTTGTTTCTGCAGTATTGTGTAGTTTCTGAGTATAGATCTTTTACCTCCTTGGTTAGGTTTATTCCTAGGTATTTTATTTTTCTTTTTGCTACATCAAATGGGATTTTTTTCTTGATTTCTGCCTCTGCTATTTTATTGTTAGTATACAAAAATGCCTTTGATTTCTAGATATTGACTTTGTATCTGGCTGTTCGGACAAATTTATTTATTAGTTTGAGCAGTTTTTTTGCCAAGTCTATAGAATTTTCTATGTACATTATCATGTCATCTGCAAACAATGATAGTTTTGTTTCCTCCATTCCAATTTGGATGAAAATCCAAAATCTTTTATTTCCTTTTCTTGTCTAATCACTGTGACTAAAACTTCCAATACTATATTCAATATAAGTGGTGAAAGTGGACAACCTTGTCTTGTTCCTGATCTTAGTGGAAAAGATTTTAGTTTTGCCCATTGAGTATGATATTGGTGGTAGGTATCTAATGTATGGCTTTTATTATGTTAAGGAATGCTCCCTCTATTCCCACTTTGCTGAGTGTTTTTATCATAAATGGGTGTTGTACCTTATCAAAAGCTTTTCCCCCATCTGTTGATATGATCATGTGATTTTGGTCTTTGCTTTTGTTTATGTGATGTATTACATTTACTGATTTGTGAATATTGAACCAACCTTGCATCCCTGGGATGAATCCCACTTGGTCATGGTGTATGATCTTTTTAGTGTATTGCTTGATGCAGTTTGCCAATATTTTGTTGAGGATTTTAGCGTCTATGTTCATCAGCGATACTGGCCTGAAGATTTCTCTCTTTGTTGTGTCTTTATATGGTTTTGGGATTAGGGTGATGCTGGCTTCATAAAAACTGTTTGGAAGTCTTCCATCATTTTGGATTTTTTTGAATAGTCTGTGAAGGATAGGGGTTAGCTCTTCCTTGAATGCTTTGTAAAATTCTCCTGTGAAACCATCTGGTCCAGGGCTTTTGTGTGTCAGGAGTTTTTTGATTACTGCTTCAATTTCATCTGCTGTTATTGGTCTGTTCAGGCTTTCTGCTTCTTCTTGATTGAGTTTTGGAAGATTATATTTTTCTAGAAATTTGTCCATTTCACCTAAGTTTTCAAATTTCTTAGCATACAGTTCTTCATAATAGTTTCTTAGAGTCCTTTATATTTCTGTGGTGTCAGTTGTCATCTCTCCTCTTTCATTTCTGATTGTGTTTATTTGGGTCCTCTCTCTTTTTTTCTTGATGAACCTGCTTAAAGGCTTGTCAATTTTGTTTATGTTTTCAAAGAACCAGCTCCTGGATTCATTGGTCCTTAGAATTGTGCTTTTAGTTTCTATGTCATTTAATTCTGCTCTGATTTTGGTTATTTCCTTCCTTCCACTTGCTCTGGGCTGTCTTTGTTCTTGTTCCTTGAGTTCTTGTAGAGATAGGGTTACGTTGTTTGTTTGAAATGTTTCTTTTTTAGGTAGGCTTCTATAGCTATGAACTTCCCTCTGAGGACTGCCTTCACTCTGTGTCCCATAAGTTTTGGGTTGTTGTGAGTTCATTTTCGTTTGTTTCCAGAAACTTTTTAAATTTTCTCCCTAATTTCATTGTTGACCCATTCATTGTTTAATAGCATGCAATTCGATCTCCATGATTTTGAGTGTTTTGGGTTTTTCCCCTTGGGGTTGGTCTTTAGTTTCATTTTCTTGTGGTCAGAGAAAATGCTTGGTATGATTTCAATTTTCTTGTCTTTTGATGGAGCATTTAATCCATTTACATTTAAGGTTATTATTGATAGGTACTTATTCATTGCCATTTTTGTATCTGTGTTTCTCTCTCTCTCTCTCTCTCTCTCTCTCTCTCTCTCTCTCTCTCTCTCTCTCTCTCTCCCCCCCCGCCTTTCCTTAAAGCAGTCCCTTTAGCATGTCTTGCAGAACTGTTTTGGTGGAGGTGTATTTTTTTAGACTTCTGTTGCCTGGGAAGCTCCTTATTTGGCCTTTTATCTTGATTGAGAGCCCTGCTGGGTAAAGTAGCCTTGTTTGCAGGCCTCTGGTTCTCATTACTTGAAATATTTCTTGCCATTCTCTTCTGGCTTGGAGCATTACTATTGAGAAGTCAGCTGCTAATCTTATCAGAGCTCCCTTTATGTTACTTCCTTTTCCTCCCTTGCTGCCTTTAGGATTCTCTCTTTGTCATAATTTTGACATTTTAATTATGATGTGTCTTGAGTTGGGCCTCTTTGGGTTCCCCTTGATTGGGACTCTCTGTGTTTCCTGGATTTGCATGACTTTTTCTCTCATCAAATTAGGGAAGTTTTCCATCATTACTTTTCCAAATAGGCTTTTTATCCCTTGCTTGTCTTCTCCTTCTGGTATCCTTATTACATGGATACTATTACGTTTCATATTGTCTTACATTTCTCTTAATCCCTCTTCATTCTTTCTGAGCTTCTTTTCATTTTCTAGCTCTTTCTGGGAGTTTTTTCCTACTTTGTCCTCCAACTCACTGATCTGATCTTCTGCTTCATCAGTCCTGCTTTTGATTTCTTCTATTGTGTTCTTCAGTTTGGAAATTGTATTCTACATTTCCTCTTGGCCCTTGTTGATAGTTTCTGTTTCCTTTTTCATGGTGATATAGTTTGCAGTGAGTTCCTTGTAGCTTCCCTGTAGTTTCTGGTTGCTCATTGTGAGCTCATTGTGGTTCCTGATAACCATTGCTTTGAACTCAATATCTGATAGATGAGTTGCATCTGTTTCATTTAGCATTCTTTCTGAGGCTTCCTCCTTTCCTTTCACTTGGGGATTTTTTCTTTGTCTTCCCATTGTTTGTGAGACTCTTCTTGTTAGGCTCAGCTTCTTAAATGGATCTGTTCTGGCTCCCTGGATTTATGGTGTGAACTTCTATGGTAGGATACCTGTGAGATTCAGTCATGCAGTCTCCTTGATCTCCGGAGCTCACTGAAATTGAGCTGTCATTTACGTTGGCTCTGTGTTTGGTTTCAGGTTTTGATTGTTGTTGCATCTTTTTTTGGTGGTCCTTCCCACCAGCTGGTTAACTGAGGGTCACTCTGTCTATCACCTCTTGTATTTTGTTGTGCTGATGAGGGCAGGTTGTGTTGAAGCTGGTTCTTCTGCATGTACAAGGTTTTGAGGATTCTCTCTTGCTCTTGTTCAGTTGTTTGTACTGGATAGTTTCTCCACTATTTAGTTGTGTTTCCAGATAGGTCCTAGATTGAGGTTTGTGTGGTTTCCATTCCCTCCTTCACCTTCTTCTGTTTTGATCTGTTGGTGGTTCCTTTGTTGTTGGGTTTCCTCTTCCTGTGGGTATCCTGGTGTTCACCGCTTTCACCTATTCTTTTTTGTAATCCATTGGAGGGGGAAGGCAAAATGATTTAAGCCAGCAAGAGAGTATTCTATGATATTTACAATAGCAGCTGGTAGAGAAGAGATAGGAGATCCTTTGACTATGTATAGTGTTAACCATGATCTTCCACCCAACTAGCCACTTTTTAGAAAGGATGGGAGGAAGATGGGACTCTTGTTGGGGAGGGAAGGATTGTGAGTTGGATCTAGAAAGCAGTGAGGTTGTGGGAGATCAGATTCTGAGGTAAGGTGAGAATAAAGGATAGTAAATAGGTATAGCATGTGAGAGAATAGAGTTAACCACTACAGTAATAGAGTTCAGGAAACGTGAAGTGGGATAAGATCTGGGAGGAGTGTTGTCAAGTATTTACAGTTGTGTGGAACAGCTTTTATTCACAATAATATTAGAGCAACAATCATATGACAGAATCTATGTGATCTGGATAACAAGAATGGGAGCATAGGACCTTGAGTAGTGTTCTAATGGAACACAAGTGAAGTGAAGGACAGTAAATTAGCAATACACTATGAAAGAGAAAACAGGGGAAACCTGTCAAATGATACAATATAACCAGCCAAGCAACGAAGACTCTACAGAAAGCAGAGGGATACAAAAATACTATTAAAATAAAAGATGTAAGAATAATGGGAAAAATAATAATACAAATATGCAATAACTTGCAGGTTCTCTGTAATAGCAAAGTGAAATTTGTCTCATTGTGACAGCTGTTGGGGTGCCCCATCTTTGGGTCCAACTCTGGTCTTTTCACAGTTCCAGGTTTTTTGTCTCAACTGTGGGTTTAAAAAAAAAGCAGAAAAAGGAAGAAAGGTGAGATGAAATTGGAAAGAAAGGAAGAGGGAATAAAACAAGAAAGAAGGAATGAGAGGAAAAGGGAATTCAAAGATAAATATAATAAAAATTAAAAAATAAAAAATTACTTAAAAAACAACAACAAAATCAACAAAAAATACCCAAGAGCCTCTTGTTGGTTTCAAACTGGCCAAACTGTTTTTTCTGGTCTTTCTGACTGCAGCAGGCTGAGGGGTGATTGGTATGGCTTTTCTCCCTTCCTGATCTGTGCATCCTTTGGCATGGGACCACGTTACCGCTGTGGGCTGGGGTGCGGGCGTGCTCAGCTGCAGCCATGCCTCGGTCATATGGGTTTGTGAGTGCACCCTTCCTTCCCAGTGCTATGGGGGTGCACAGGGCTTTCCACTCAACTTCAGGATCATTGGTTGGCTGTGTGGGGAGCTAGCCAGCTGGAGCAGCTGCTGCAGAAAAATTCCCCAAACAGTGCCTCTCTTTTCACTATTTCTTTTTGAGAAATTCCTCCTACTCAATCCTGAACCTCTATGCAATTGCCTGGCCTCTGGCACAGCCCAATTCTCCAGAAAGACTGGTGACTATTGGGGTCAGGGCCCATCACTGTGCAACCCTTAACTCTCCCCAACCAGTACCTGTCACTGCGTGACTCTTAACTCTCCCCTATCAGTGTCCACAGACTTCAAAGGTGCTCACAGCCCCTATGTGTTTGCTACTTAGACCTTATTCCCCTATCTTTGATCAAGTAGCCAGGTCTCTCCCAGTGCTGCTCAAACCTTGTTTGGCTGGGGAGAGAGCAGTTGACCCAGCTCTCTCCCAAGGACGATGTGAAAGACCCAGTGGGTGCCGGGCCTGGGGCTGAAGCCACCCTGGTTCCTGCACCTTAGGTCCCTGGGACCTTATTATCATGAAGCGGTCTCCTTACTGTTTGGTTTTTCAGTGTCCACTACAATTTTTGGTCTCTTATGTTTGTATATGCTGGGGTACTGTTGGCTGTTTGCTCTGTTCCTCCATAGATCTGCTAGGTTTTTCTCCCATGTGTAGTCCCCTCCCTTCTACCATGTTGCCATCTTCCTCCTGATCAAAATAGAATAATTTAACATTTCCTTGTCAAAAGCTGTTATAATGCCATTGTTCCAAACTAGCTGTACTTTTTCTGGCTTCTGCTAGTCCAACTCACTGACAAGGAGAATGAAGGCTGTTTTGGAGCTAGGAAGAATTCTGACATGGGTGTGGGGAAAAATGTATCAATGGTAGATTATTCATAAGTCTTGATATTTTTTTGAATTCTAAAGATGATGTATAGGTTTAGGTTGCCTGTTCATCTGTGGACTTAGTTGTTATGAGCAATAAATGAAGAAGTCAGAGTGAAGACTAATCCTGAATAATAACAACAATTGTTGCCATCATTGAGCACTTGCTTCTCTAGCTAAGATTAGCATGTCCACATATAATTCTGGTGACTATCATTCAGGAGCAGAATGGCAACACCAGGATTTTGGTATTTATTCCACCTATCAAGCCTGCTCTTTTATTTTATTAAAAATTTTAATGAACTTTTTGAAGAGTTTAGTAGTAATTTTTATAGTAGTTTTGCTCCATTGTCTTCATATCAAAATTGAGCCAAAAGTACGGAGATTTCTCACATTCCCCTTGTCTTGTTTGTATATAGCATCTTCCATTATCAACATTCCCACAATGTGGTGTATTAGTTACAATTGATGAACTTACATTGGCACATCATCACCCAAAATCTAGAGTTTACATTAGGGTTCACTCTTGCCATTGTACACTTTATGGCTTTGGACAAATATATAATGACATGTATCCATCATTATAGTATTACATAGAGTAGTGTAATGGTCTAAAAAATCCTCTGTGCTCTGCCTATTCATTCCTCCCTCTATACTAACCCCTTTACTGTCTCCATTTTTTTTTTTTTTTGCATTTTCTGGTGTGTCATATAGTTGGAACCATACAGTCTGCCATTTTATTTTAAAAGTAACATACAGACACCATCAGGTTTTTTAAATTAAATTATAGTTGACATACATTATTATATATGTTCCAGGTGTGCAACTTAAATATTAGTTGGTAATAAAAAGAATGAAATCTTGCCATTTGTGACAGCATGGATAAACCTAGAAGGTATTATGCTAAGTTATTTAAATCAGAGAAAATATATTGTATAGTTTCATTTATATGTAGAATCTAAAAATAAATGAACAAACAAAACAAAACAGAAACAGAGCTATAGATACAGAGAAAAAACTGATGGCTGCCAGCAGGGAGTAGTTGGGGGGATGGGTGAAAAAGGTGAAGGGGAATAAGAAGCACGAACTTCCAGTTCTAAAATAAACAAGTCACAAGGATGTAATGTACAACATGGAAACATAGTCAATAATATTGTAATTACCTTGATGACAGATGGTTGCTAGATTTATTATGGTGATCATGTCATCAGGTATGTAAATGTCAAATTAATGTGTTTTTAATTTGTCCTCATATGCTTGTTCCATTTGAGAGAAGGTGAAGGAATCAACCTGAAGTTCCACTGTCTGTCATCCTCAAGACTCTCTAAGTAGAATATTTGAGGGGAGAAAGTCTTGGTAAAAACAAAATTTCCTAAGGAAGGAGGTATCAGGCCTTAAGAGAGAAGATTAGGCCCTAGGGAAAAACTAATGGGAGAATGGCCCAGATAAAGGGCTGGGAATTGCTCTTGGGAACCTCATGGCCAGGTTTCTACCTTCTTCTTTCTCTGTGCTGCACCTACATGATTTCCTGAATACCCACCACCCTAATAAAACTTCATTGGGGACCCCTGCAATTAGATTGGACTAGCAGAGTAAGAAATGTGAATGACTAACACAGATAAAAACACACCAAACACACCAGGAGCATAAAAGTCTGAAAGATGAAAATAAACACAAAGAGGAGGAAGACATAGAAGCTGGGCACCAAAACTTACAAATACCCAATGCCATGTGTAAATATCTCTAATGATGGCTGGGGAACCCTAAACCCCTAAAACAAGAAAACAGACATGGTTGTCTCTCACTATTTTCATCATCTCTGGAAGCTGAGAAGTCAAGATGAGGTTAGAACCACTTTAAGAATAGGAACTAGAGGATACTGGTAGAGTTAGAAGGAAGGTGCATTCACCTCCTCTCACATGCAAACTGTAACTACAACTAAAATATAGAGGAATCAACCTAAATAATCAACTGAAGACTACCTGAACAGAAGTCTTAGAATCAAAGATTTACAGAAGAAGCCACATTGAGAATGGTAGGAAGGGCAGAAACCCAAAAAGGGCTGGCTCCATTCCCACAAGCAGTGGCTGAGATTCTCAAGGAATATCTCAGCTGCAAAACTGTCCCTGAGGGGCATGGGGTCTCGGCCCCATGCCAGGTTCCACAGCCCAGGCACCATAGCTGAGAAGAGGTGCTCACATATTATCTGGCACTGAAAATCAGCAGGAATTATGTCTGTCAGGGAGAGACAGAGTCTGCTACAGACACAGGTGTCCTCTAAAAGTGCCAACATACAAAGTCTTATTTGCAGCAACTTATCTTGGGCTCTGGCAGAGGGAAAGCAAAGCAAACTAGAATTGTATGAGGAGAGACTGAGGTTTGTGGCTCTTGGAAAAGAGCTGCAGGGACAGCTGCCAGGATCCCTGTGCTGAGCCCCTTTCCACATTGAAGATGCCATGTTTCTTGGGAAGACCAGTCCCCTCCTAAAGCATAAGCCTTGGAGAAAGCAGTAGTGTTACCCTCTGGACTACTTCCCACTCCACCCTGTGTAGCTTGAGCCCTCTTGAACAGTCAGCTGCCTGGGTTAGGGTGTAGAGACCTAGATAGACTCAGGGGTTGTCAGTGACTGAGTTGTGTGGCTTTGTGGGGCCATTCCTCCCACCTTCCTATGAACCTGACTGGTGCTTCCCTTCACAGGAAACCTGATAGCCCCTCCATATGGGTTCCTAGTGGTCCCACAATCCCAACTTCTGGTGACTTCACCATGCAGAGTTTGGGTTCCCTAAGAGGTCTGGGAAGAATCTGGGATAAACTGAGTTGTGTGGCTCTGGGGAAGGAGTCACTCTCCTTACTTTCCCCTAAGCTTAAAGGTGCCTCCTCCTCATGGGAGATCCACTGCTGCTACCCTCTCAACTTCTGTTGACACTGCTCTGCTGAGCTCAGGCTCTCATCAGAATCTGGAGCAGACTGAGTTCTGCGACTCTAGGATGGGGAAAATTTTTCCCTTGCCCAACTGGTCCAGAGCCTTCCATCACAGGCCAAATCTTAATCTTTTTTGGTCTGATAAACTCTGCTGGCTCCATCATATGACTTCCTGAAACCCCACCTCACCACAAATGTCTGCAAGCACCTGGTAAGGGGCAGCTAAACTTTGTATACACTGGGAATTTTTATGAGTAGCCTCAAACCCAGCAGTGGCTCCAAGTCTGAACCTGTATCAATCTGGTGAATGTCAGTCATCCCCACCTACATGCACCAATGCCCAGCAGAGACAGCCAAGAACTATTATTTGTAGCTCTGTTATTTGTAACAGTTTGCTGAGGTCACTCACAGACAACATCTTACATTGGTCTGCACCAGAATCCCCCCAAAAAGCCCAGTGACAACATACCCAGTAGCCAGCTTTACACAACATCAGAGCAGGACTCAATAAACTTCACAAGCAACATATCCAAAGGGAGATCTCAGAGAGTACCAATCCTTGCTGGGGTGAATTTTGCTTCATGTGGTCCGCACCTGGACAGCAACTCACACACGGTAATCAGGATTGAACCTAAGTCAGCCAGATCCTAAATCAAGCCCACGCACAAATATGCCAATAATGACCAAGACTGAAGTACAACCAGGAGATCCCACATAAATCCCACAAAGGACATTCTTGGAAAGCCCAGCTTGGGTAATCAAGGAGACTGTACCACAGGACATGTATTACATAAGGCCATTTTCAAAACTGGGAGCCATAGCAGTAGAAACAAACACAAAGGTGCAGCCAAAATGAGGAGACCAAGAAACACTCTCACAATGAAAAAAATAGGAGGAATCTTCAGAAACGTTGCTAAATGAAATGGAGACAAGCAATTTATTAGGTATAGAATTTTTAAAGATGGCTATAAGGATCCTCTTGGAACTTAGTGAGAACTAAAACAGTATAAAAAAGACAGAAACCACAAAAATGAGTACAGAAATGAGTACAATACCCGACATCAAGAATACACTAGAAGTAATAAACAGTAGGTTGGATACAGCAGAGGATTAAATCAGTAATTTGGAAGACAAGGTAGAAAAAACCTCACTTAATCAAAGTGGTAAAAAGAAAAAAGAATTAAAAGCAATAAAGATAGTTTAAGGAACCTTTGGAGCAACAGGAAGTGAGAAACATCCACATCATAGGGGTACCAGAAGGAAAAGAGAGAGAGAACAAAGGATCAAGAAACTATTTAAAGAAATATTGATTGAAAACTTCCCTAACCTGGTGAAGGAGAGAGACACTCAAGTCCAGGGAGTGCCAAGGGTCCCAAACAAGATGAACCTCACAAGGCCCACACCAAGACACATTATAATTAAAATGGCAAATGTAAAAGACAAATAAAGAGTCTTAAAAGTAGCAAGATAAAGGCAGTTACCTATGAGGTGGGAGCTCTCATAGGATTATCAAATGATTTCTCAACAGAAACATTTCAGTCCAGAAGGACTTGACATGAACTATACAAAATGCTGAAAAGCAAGGACCTACAACCAAGACTATTTTACCAAGCAAGGCTATCACTTAAAAGTGAAGGAGACATAAAGAGCTTCCCAGACTAGGAAAAGCTAAAGGAGTTCATTACCACCAAATCAGCAGTACAGAAATTATTAAAAGGTCTTGAGATCCAAGATAGCTGTGGGCTAGGTAGATATTACACTCACCTCCTCCTGGTGCCAAAACAGATTTACAGCTAAAATACAGAGCAATCAATCTGAATAACCAGCTGAAGGACAGATAAACAAGAGGGTTATATCCAAGAATTTATAGAAGAAACGTCACAGAGAATGGTAAGGATAGAGACATGGAGAAGGCTTGTCCCTATACCCAGGTGTGTTGGCTGAAAAGCTGAAGGGGTATCTAGGCAGAAAAAGTCCCCCCTTAGGAGCATGATGCTTCAACTCCATGCTAAGATCCTCAAACCAGAGCACCAGGGCAGGGAAGAGGAACCTGCATAGCATCTGGCAGCAAAAATCAGTAGGGACTCTGTCTGCTGAAAAGAGGAATGTGTCTGCTAGAATTCCAGGTGCTTTCCTAAAGGGACCATGTACTGCACTCACACTTGGGCACTCACCCAGGACTCAAGTAGAGGGAAGAGAACTCTGGGCATTCAAAATCCCTTAAGTGGGTGAAGTGGCTCCAGAGAGAGAGAGAGTTGGGTGGTTGGCTATTGAGGTCCCAGTCTCAGGCAACATCCCACATCACTCTCAGGCACCATTGTCCAGGGTTGGACACTCCTATTCTTACAGCACCAGCTGGGGAGAGTGTACAAACCTGATCCTCCAAATACTGGCAACACCACCCTGCCAATTTCAAGTCCAGAAAAGGACTGTTGGCTGCACCCAACAGGGACCTGAGGTGAATTCTTTTTCTGGAGAATCTATAGGCAGACAGATGATCACTGAATGGAGTGGCTTTAGAACAGGGGCCAATTTTCCACCTCCCCCCAACAAAAGACTCTCTTTTCAGGATATCTGACAGCATGCAGCTGCAGAGTAGGGAGAGGCACGCAGTCTGCTTCACTTCCACCAGCCCGCACCACTTCCATTGGAGGGCTGCTTTGATTTTGATTCTCAAATCTCAATGGCCCCATTCTGCTAAACTCTGGTCTGTGAGTAGAAAGGAACACAGCTCAGAGCTGGGACTTTTGGTGTCTCCCCCTTAGAGCCTCCTCTCAGATTCTCTAGTGGCATGCTGTGGAGCTACAGGGAGGCCAGCAGCTCATTCTCCACCCTAGGGCTGGTGCCACCCCTAGTAGAGGGTTGCCTTGATTTGTTCCTCAAAATTCCACAGGTTCTGTCCTGCTGAGCACAGTTCCACTGAGGGAAAAGGAGCAAGGAGCACATCTTGGGACTGGGAACTTTGGAATGTGGCTCTGTCAGGGTCTCTGATGGTGTGGTTGTGGAGCTAGGGGGAAGCATGCAGCTTGCTCCATTCATGCAGGCCAGTGCCACCCCCAATGAAAGATTACCTTGATATGTTTTTATAAGCCCTACTGGCCCCATCCTGCTGGATTCAGTTTTGTAGCAGGAAGGCAACTTTACTCAGAACCAGTACATTCAGAGTGCATCTACCTCAAAGACTCCAGTCTGGGGGGCTCAAGCAGGTGTGGCTACAGAGCTAAGGAGATGTGCAGCTTGGCCCCCTTCTGCACCCCAGCCAGTGCCACCCCAACACAAGATTTCCTTGATTGGTTTGCCCAAGTCTCAGTGACCTTGTCCCATTCTGTTCTGTCAAGCTTTCTCCTGCAGTGGGGATAGTTGACAGTACCCAAATTGAACCTATAGTGTGCTCCTCTTGGGGGAGCTAGAGTTGAAGACTCTATCAAAGACTGAACGTATGACTCTGGAGTAGGGGCCACATTATTCCCATTGAATGCCTGACCACATTACATCCAAGTAGGGGATCCACTAGCCCCATCCTCCTGAGCTGGTCAACCCTCCATACTGAACTTGCACACTGTGGAAAGGTTAGTGAGGCCTGGCCAGCTTGGGGTCACTCTATAGCTTTTCTTCATAAGATACTGGAGGAGGCCCAGGAAACCTTGAAGAGGAAGACAGAGTAGCTGACATGTGGACATCAACCTCAGGAAGCCTTGGACTTTTATTGATCTGCACCCAGCTCGGAGCTCCAGACAACCAGTCCTGGAACACAGCCTGGCCTCCCTCTTACACACACACACACACACACACACACACACACACACACACACCCAGTACACAGAGCCACAAACAGTGAATAACATGGTAGTTCCATATGGGTATTTTAAGGCCAGGTACATACAACATCTGACATCAATCTCCACCAGAACCTTGGCCAGGGGTACCCCAAACTAATACACACCAATGGTGGAATTCAGACCATACCAGAGCTCAACCCAACTGGTTACACAAATGGCACAGACAAAAGGGACTCTAGTAGACACCAGACCCTTCCAGGAACAACTCTTTGAGGGGAAGCCAATGAACTATGACTCACACATGGAGAAAAAAATCTAATCTTGCAGTCAGCCAGTCTGAAGGTGAACTCTATGTACAAATGGGACAACATTTCAGGTCTCACCTACAACAGGAGAGGGTACATAATCCAATCAAAAGTTATCTATGGTTCTGGGAAGGGCTGGGCTGGAGGGGAGGGGTTGGGGGATGGCAGAAAACTGCACTTGAACAACAATATAAAAACGTCATTTATGGTACACCTAGCTCAGGTGATCTAGAAGACTGTGCCACTGAACCCACAGGTACCCATATCAGAAAGCCCTTATAACAAGATTAGAAGTCATAGAATATCTACCTAATACACAGAAACAAACACAAAAGGGCAGAAAAAAGGGGAGACAAAGATATATGCCCCAAATGAAAGAACAAGAGTACTCTTCAGAAAGAGAATTAAATGAAGTAAAAGCAACCAAAATATCAGATGCAGAGTTTAAAACTATGGTTAAAAGGATGCACAGGACATTAGGAAAATAATGGATTATCTTGGAGAGAACTTAAACAAAGAGAAAGCATTGAAAATGACATAGAAACTATAGAAAAGAACCTGTCAGAAATTTTAAGAAACACCCTAGAAAAATCAGCACCAGATTACATGAAGCAAAGGATCAAGTTTGTGAATTACAAGACAAGAAACAGTAAGTACCCAAGCAGAGAATTAAGAAGAAGAAAGGATTAAAGGAAACAAGGAAAGTCTAAGAAACCTCTGAGAAAACATCAAGCATAACAACATCTGCATCATAAAGGTACCAGACAGAGAAGAGACTGAGCAAGGAATAGGGAATTTTTTTGAAGAAATAATGGCAGAAAACTTGCTTAACCTGATAATAGAAAAAGTCACACAAGTTCAAGAAGCACAGAGAGTCCCAATCAAGAAGAACCCAAAGAGACCACAACAAGATACATCTTAATTAAAATGGCAAAAATTAGAGGCAAAGAGAGAATTTTAAAGACAGCAAGAGAAGCAGTTATTTAACTACAAGAAAATTCCCATAGGCTGGCAGCAGATTTCTCAACAGAAACACTTCAGACCAGAAGGGTATGGCATGAAGTATTCAAAGTGATGAAAAGCAAGAGCCTGCAACAAAGACTATTCTATTCAGTAAAGCTATCATTTAAAATTGAAGGAAAAATAAAGAACTCCCAAGACCCCTCAAAAAAGAAGAATAAAAAAAGGCTAAAAGAGTTCAATAGCACCAAACAAACATTGCAACAGATGTTAAAGGAACTTCTTTAAGAGGGAGAAAGAGAGGGAGAGAGGAACATGGGTATCAAGAATAAAGTGACAATAAATAAATACCAATCAATAATAACTTTAAATGTAAATGAATAAAATACTCCAATCAAAAGACATAGGATAGCTGACTAGATAAGAAAACATGGCTTGTATACATATACTGTCTACAAGGCACCCACCTTAGAACAAAATACACACACAGACTGAAAATAAGTGGATGAAAAAAACATTCCATGCAAATGGAGACAAAGAAGAAGAAGAAGAAGAAGAAGAAGAAAAAGCAGCAATCCTTATATCTGACAAAATGGACTTAAAAACAAAGGTCATAACAAGAGACAGAGAAAGACAGTACATAATACTAAAGGGGTCAATCCAAAAATAAAATATAACTCTTGTAAATGTATATGCACCAAACATAAGAGCACCTAAGTATATGAAGAAATCTTGGTGGACATTAAGGGAAAAATGGCATAATAGGGGATATTACCATCCCACTGTCATCAATAGCTAGATCTTCCAGGCCAACCCCACAAAAAAAATCAACAAAGTAATGGTAACCTTAAAGAGCACACTGGATCAAATTGATTTAATTCATATTTACTGAACATTTTATGTCAAAGGAGCAGACTATACATTTTTCTCAAGTGCACATGAAACATTCTCAAAGATAGAGCATATATTAGAATGCAAAATAAGCCTAAACAAATTAAAGAAGACTGAAATCATATCAAGCATATTTTCATATCACAATGATATGAAACTGGAAATCAACTATAATAAAAAAACCAGAAAACATTCAAATCATGAAAGCTAAATAGGATGTTATTGAACCATGAATGCTTGATCAGTGAGATGAGAAAAGAAATTAAAAATTACTTGGAAACAAATGAAAATGAACACATGACAACCCAAAATATGGGACACAGTGAAAGTATTCCTGAGGGGGAAGTTCACAGTATTACAGGTTTACCCCAAGAAGCAAGAAACATCTCAAAAAACAAAATAACCCTATTCCTAAAAGAACTAGAAGAAACTACAAACCAACCCCAGAGTAGGTAGAAGGAAGGAAATAAAAAAGATCAGAGAGGAAATAAATGATATAGACAATAAGATAACAATACAAAAGATCAATAAAGCCAAGTGTTTTATTGATTCTGGCTCTTCAAAAAGATAAATAAGATTGAGAAAGCTTTAATGAGACTCATCAAGAAAAAAAAGAGAGAGGACCAAAATAAATAACATCAGATTGAAAAAGGAGAACTAACAACTGACATCAGAGAAATACAAAGGATTGTAAAGAAATACTATGAATATGCCAACTAATTTGACAACCTGGGTGAAATGGATAAATTCCTGGAAACATGCAATCTTCCAAAACTAAATCAGGAAGAATCAGAAAGCCTGAATAAATGGATTACAACTAATCAAATTGAAGCAGTAATCAAAAAACTCCCAGAAAACAAATAACCATGACAGAATGTTTCAACAGGCAAATTTAACCAAACATTCAAAGATCAAACACTAATCCTTCTAAAACTAGTCCAAAAAAGTCAAGAGGAGATAATACTCCCAAGACCAGCATTGGGAGTAATCCTTTTACAAGACCAGCATTGTTCTAATTCTGAAACCAGATAAAAACACTATTAAGAAAGAAAATTATAAGCCAATATCATTGATGAATATAGATGCTAAAATCCTAAAAAATATTAGCAAACTGGATCCAACAATACATTAAGAAGATCATACATCATGACAAAGTAGATTTATTCTGGGCATTCAAGATTGGCACACTATCTGCAAATCAATAAATGTGATATACCACATAAACAAAAGAAGAATAAAAATCACATGATCATATCAACAAATGCAGAAAAAGCATTTGATAAAATTGAGAACCCATTTGTGATAAAAAAAACTAAGCAAAGTGGGAATAAGAGGAAACATGCCTCAATATAATAGAGGCCATATATGACAAACCCACGACCAACATCATACTCAATGGGAAAAAACTAAAAGTGCTTCCCTTAAGATCAGGATTAAGATAGGAGTAACCACTTTCAGCATTCTTATTCAATATAGCAAGACTTATTCACAGCAATCAGCTAAGAAAAAGAAATAAAAAGCATCCAAATTAGAAATGAAGAATTAAAACTGCAATTATTTGCAGATGACATGATACTGTACATAGAGAACCATAAAGAATCTACAAAAAACTACTAGAACTGATAAATGAATTCGGCACACTAGCCGGATACAAAATGAATATCCAGAAATCAGTTGAATTTTTATACACCAACAATAAAGCAGCAGAAAAGGAATTCAAAAACAATCCCATTTACAGTTGCTTCAAACAATAAATACTATATGATCTCACCTTTAACTGGAACATAATCAACAAAAGAAAAAAGCAAACAAAATATAACCAAAGTCATTGAAATTAAGAACGATCTAACAATAGCCAGAGGGGAGGAGGGAGGGGACAGTGGGGACAACGTTTTTCAGGAACTACAATAAAGGACACATGGACAAAACCAAAGGGAAGGGTGGAAGCAAGGGAAGGAGGTGGGCTTGGAGGGTGATGGAGGAAGAATGGGGAGAAAATACAGACAACTGTAAATGAACAACGATAAGTAATTTAAATTAAAAAAAACAGTAAATTGCCTAGTAATAAAATTCTGAAAACTGTAAAAGACTTGTACTCACAAAATTATAGGTAATTGAAAAAAAGAAATTGAAGAAGATACAAATAAGTGCAATCACATACCATGATTATGGATAGGACAGACTAACATCATTAAAATGGACCTTCAGTCAAGATGGAGGCATAGGTAAACACAGATTTCCTTCTTGTACAACCACAGCAAAAATTACTAGACTGCAAAAAACAAATATCACCAAGAATTGTCAGAAAATCTAGCTGTGTGGAAGTCCAACAACCAAGGAATTAAAGAAGCCACATTCATCCATATAGGTAGGAGGGGCAGAGAAGCAGAAACAAGTGGAAAGGTGTGGAGAGACACAGAGATGTGGAACAGGCAGTCTCACATCCATGTGTGGTAGATAAAAATCAGGAGGGATACCTTGGAAGGGAGGATGTCAACTCCACACCACACTACCCACCACAGGGTTCCAGCACCAGGAAGGTAAGTCCCTGTAAATTCTGGCTGTAAAAATCAGTGAGGGTTGGGGAAACCAAAGAAACTGCAGGATTCCCAGGAGTCTCCAATTAAAGGGCCCACAATGGACCTAGGACTTACACAGACTCATTCCCCCTGGGGTTCAGCACCAGGGAAACAGCTGGAAGGGTACCAGGGGCATGCAGGGAGAGATTGAAGTGTCTGGCATAAGGGCAGCTGCCAGAGACAGTTTCCTGCAGAAAAAACTCCAGAGTCCAGGCAGCAGCATTGTCCCCTCTCTGAGCTCTTGCTCACACAGAGCCACAGAGTGGTGACAAAGATTGTCCTATCCTGGCAGTCACCTAACACTCTGCACCATCCAACTTATGGGTGTGCCTTTCTGCAATAGGCCAAGCTACTAAGACAGGAGTCAGAGGAGTTCTATCTAATACACAGAAATAAACATAGGGTGTGTGTGAAAATGAGGAAACAAAGAAGGAAAAAACAGAAAAAAACTCCTGAAAAGGTACTAAATGAAATGGAGTAAGCATTTAAACTATCAGATGCATAGTTTAAAACACTCATTATTAGGATGCTCCAGGAACTCATTGGGTACTTCAACAGCATAAAAAAGACCCAGGCAGAAATGAAGGTTACGCTAAATGAAATAAATAAAAAAAAATACAGGGAACCAACAGTGGACTGGATGAAGCCAAGAATCAAATCAATGATTTGGAACGTGAGTATGCAAAATATTCTGTCAAAACGGCAAGAAGAAAAAATAGTCCAAAAAAAAATGAGAAGAGGTGAAGGAGCCCCTGGGGCATCTTCAAATCTACTAACATTTGAGTCATATGGGGTGCCAGAAGCAGAGGAGAAAGAGCAAGAAGTTGAAAACTTACTGGAAAAAATAATGAAAGAAAAATTCTCTAATTTGGAAAAGGAAATAGATATACAAGTCCAGGAAGCACAGAGAATCCCAAACAAGATGGACGCAAAGAGGACCACACCAAGACACATCATAATTAAAATGCCAAAGGTTAAAGGTAAAGAGAGAATCTTAAAAGAGGCAAGAGAAAAGCAGATAGTTACCCACAAAAGAGTTCCCATAAGGCTATCAGATGATTTCTCAAAAGAAACTTTGCAGGCTGAAAGGGGTTGTCAAGAAGTAAAAACCAGATCCAGAAATACATTAAAAAGATCACACACCATGATCAAGTGGGATTCATCACAGAGATTCAAGGATGGTACAAAATATGCAAACCAATAAGCATAATACACCACATAAACAATACGAAAGACAAAAGGCACATGATCAAATCAATAGATGCAAAAAAAGCATTAGATAAGGTATAGCACCCATTTATGATAAAAAACACTGAGTAAAGTGGGAATAGAGGCCACATACTTAAACATAACAAAGGCAAAACCTACAGCTAAGATCATAGTGGGCAAAAACTAAAAGCTTTCTTCCTAAGATCAGGTATAAGACAAGGTGTCAACTTTCACCACTTCTATTCAACATACTATTGGAAGTCCTAGCCACAGCAATCAGATAAGAAAAAGAAATAAAAGGCATCCAAATTAGGGGTTCTGGCCAAGAGGGAGACATAGGTAGAAACCCTTCACACAGCCAAAAGGAGGATAACGATGAACCTAAAATCAATAAATGACCAAAAGTGCCAGAAAATCAAACTGCATGGAACTCTGATAACCAAGGAATTAAAGAAAAAATCCACCAGGATAACCTGATCAGTAAGGCAGTGGGCCACACCGGCTGACTCAGTAAAACTGCGATGAGGTGGCAGGCCAGGCTGGTGGGGCAGCTGAAGGCAAAACTGAGACTCAGAGTTGACTGTGGACTACAGCGGTTGCTGCAGTGGGAGAAACTCCCATTCTCACATGAGAGTCCATTGGAAAGTGCACTAGAGATGAGCAGGCAAGCCACACTGTTTCCTCTCTAGCCCCTCCCCAATAGGAAGTGAAGCAAAGAGGGTTGCCCTACCTGGGTGAATACGTAAGACCCAGCCTCCTTTCAACTTAGCAGGTGTGCCAAGACAAAGAAATATGGCCCAAATGAAAGAACAGAGAAAAACCTCAGAGAGAGAACTAAGCAATGAGGAGATAGCCAATGTATATGATGGAGAATTGAAAGCTCTGGTAATTGAAACTCTCACAGAACTGATAAAGCTTGGTCAAAAAATGAAAAAAAAAAAAAGGATACTGGAAGTGAAATTAAGCAAAATATTCAGGGAACCAATGGGACAGAAAGGAAACCAGGACTCAAAGCAACAATTTGGAATGAAAGGACAAAATAAACATCCAACCAGAACAGAATGAAGGAACAAGAATTCAAAAAAAAATGAAGAGAGCCTTAGGAACCTCTGGGACAACTTGAAACGTTCCAATATCTGAATTATATGGGTGCCAGAAGGAGAAGAACAACAGCAAGAAATTGAAAACTTATTTGAACAAATAATGAAGGGAAAGTTCCTCAGTCTGGTGAAGAAAATAGACTCCCAGGAAGTCCAGGAAGCTCAGAGAGTCCTAAAGAAGTTGGACCCAAGGAGGACCACACCAAGGCACATCATCATTAAGTTATGCAAGATTAAAGAAAAGGAGAGAATCTTAAAAGCAGCAAGAGGAAAGGAAAGAGTTACCTACAAAGGAGTGCCCATAAAACTATCAGCTAATTTCTCAAAAGAAATCTTACAGGCAAGAAGGAGCTGGAAAGAAGTATTCCAAGTCATGAAAGTCAAGGACCTGCATCCAAGATTACTCTATCCAGCAAAGCTTTCATTTAGAATGGAAGGGCAGTTAAAGTGCTTCCCAGATAAGGTCAAGTTAAAGGAGTTCGTCATTGCCAAGCCCTTGTTATATGAAATGTTAAAGGGACTTATCTAAGAAAAAGAAGATAAAAAATCTGAACAGTAAAATGACAACAAACTCACAACTATCAACCAATGAACCTAAAAGAAAAGAAAAACAATGAAAACAGAAACTAAGCAAACAGCCAGAACAGGAACAGAATCAGAGAAATGGACATAATCTGGAGGGATTTCAGTGGGGAGGGGGAAGGGAGGGATAAGGGCAAAAGGTACAGGGAAGAAGAATCATAATTAATAGGCATAAAATAGGGAGAGATAAAAAATGGTATAGGACAGAGGACTCAAAGAAGTTATATGTACAACACATGGACATGAACTAAGGTGGGGCAGGAAATGCTGGAGCATGGGGGGGGGCAAGGCAGAGGGGAGTAAAGGGGGAAAAATTGGGAAAACTGTAATAGAATAATCAATAAAAATACTTTAAAAAGCAGAATAAAAATACCTCATAAAAAGAAAAGAAATAAAAGGTATTCAAATTGGAAAGGAGGAAGTAAAGCTGTCACTGATTGCAGGTGACATAATAGTGTACATGGATAACCCTATAGACTCCACCAAAAATCTATTCAACATAATAAATGAATTTGGCAAAATGGCGGGATACAATGTCAACATTCAGAAATTAAAGGCATTTTTTTTAGACCAACAATGAAATATCAGAAGCAGAAATTAGGAAAAATATCCCATTTACTGTAGCAACAAGAAAAATAAAATACTTAGAAATAAACTTAACAAAAGAGAAAAAAACTGTACTCAGAAAACTACACAACATTGAATAAATAAGCTAAGGAAAACACAAACAAATGGAAGCATATACCATGATTATGGATTGGAAGAATTAACATCATTAAAATGTCCATACACCCAAAACTTTCTATAGGTTCAAGACATCGCTATCAAAATACCAATGACATATTTCACAGAACAAACATTTCAAATATTTATATGGAACCGTAAATGACCCTGAATAGCCACAGAAATTTTGAGAAAGAAGAACAAAGTTGGGGGGGGCAAATATCTGATATCAATCTGTATTACAAGACCATGGTAATCAAAACAGTCTGGTATGTCAGTACTTATGATGGCATAAGAACAGACACATGGACCAATGGAACAGAATAGAGAGCCTAGAAATGAACCCATGTCAATACAGTAGGTTAATATTTGACAGAGGGGGCAGAAATATAAAATGGAGTAAAAATCACCTCCTCAATAAATGGTGTTGGGAGAGCTGGAAAAGTATTGCAAAAAAATGAAATCTGATCACCAACTTACACCATACACAAAAATAAACTATGCATAAAGATGGATAAAATACTTAAATATAAGTTGAGACACCATAAAAGTACTGGAGGAAAACATAGGCAGGGAGATTTCAGATATCCCATTCAGCAATGTTTTCATCAATATATTCCCTAGGGCAAGGGATATAAAGGAAAGATTAAACAAATGGGACTACATCAAACTAAAAAGCTTCTATGTTACTAAAGACAACATAAAAAAAAAAACATGGAAAGGGTACCAACCATATAGGAAAACATATTTTCCAATGATACTTCAGACAAGGGTTTGATCTCCAAAATACATAAAGAACTCACATGACTTAACTCTAAGAAGACAAGCAACCCAATTAAAAAATGGACAAAGGACCTAAACAGACATTTCTCCAAGGAGGACATACAAAGGGCCCAGAGACATATGAAAAGATGCTCAGCATCACTAGCCATCAGAGAGATGCAAATTAAAACCACAATGATATACCACTTCACACCAATCAGAATGGCCATCATAACCAAATCAACAACAATAAGTGCTGGTGAAGTCGGGGAGAAAAGGGAACCCTAGTACACTGTTGGTAGGAATGCAGATTGGTGCAGCCACTGTGGAAAACACCATGGAATTTCCTCAAAAAACTAAAAATGGAACTGCCTTTTGACATAGACATTCCACTGCTGGAATTACACCTTAAGAATCCTCAAACATTAATTCAAAAGAACATATGCTCCCCAATGTTCATAGCAGTGCAATTTACAATAGCCAAGTGCTGGAAACAGCCTAAGTGTCCACACATAAATGAGTGGATCATAGAACTATGGTACCTCTACACGATGGAATGTTACACAGCAGAAAGAAAGAAGGAGGCCCTGCCCTTTGTGACAGCATGGATGGAACTGGAGAACATTATATTAAGTGAAACAAGCCAGGCGGTGAAAACAAATACCACATGATCTCACCTTTAAGTGGAAGCTAATCAACAAAACAAACAAATGATCAAAATAGAGGCAGAGACTTGGCAATAAAGATCAAACTGACAGTGACCAGAGGGGAAGAGGGAGGAGGATAATGCGGGAAAGAAGGAGAAGGGTCAAGTCACAGAACACAAATAGAGGACTCATGGGCATGGACAAATGTGGGGGATTGATTGTGGGGGGCAGAATGAGGAACAATGGGGAAAAGGTGGGACAACTGTAACTGACCAACAATAAATAGAAAAGAAAAAGAAGAAGATCAAAACTATGAACACTAAAATGACAACAAATTCACAACTATTAACAACTGCATCTAAAATGCAAAAACTAAAGCAAACTAAGCAAGCAATAGAACAAGAACAGAATCATATATATGGAGGTCATATCAGTGGGAAGGAGGAATGGGGAGAGTGGGGGGGAAAGTACAGGGATTAACAAGCATAATTGGTAAGTACAAAATAGACATGGCGATGTTAAGAATAGTGTAGGAAATAGAGTAGACAAAGAATTAATATACATGACCCATGGAAATGAACTAGGAAGGGATTGCTGGTGGGAAGGTGGGCACAGGGTGGAGTGGGGCAAAGGGGAAAAGTTTTGACAACTGTAATAGTATCATCAATAAAACATACTTAAAGAAAGAGGATTAAAATCCTAATTTAACAGCCATCTGTTACAAATTTCTCCAAATCAGTCTTTCTCCTGTCAGAGATTATGCATCAAAGTCAGATTATTTGTCATTTTAGTCCACAATAATCCACAATTCAGCCAACCCTTACTTAAGGAATTTAACTGACTTCAAGTCTGCACCTTGTTGACATTTCTTGCATTTTTTACCTAACCTTAGTATTTGTGTTTACTTTGGTTAATGCTTCATCGCATAGTTAGAGGAAAGGAAATGGCTCTGTGTGTCCTAAGTTGTTAACACTTAGGAGAGCACTTATTCTTTTGAGTATTTTAAGAAGGAATACAACTTCAAGACATGTGCCAGCAAACACATTGATTCTTTCTGGTTAAATTTTGAAGAATCATGTTCACTGAAAAGCACATTTAATGACTAGAAGTCACATATCAGAGTTAGACTGACTTGTTTCACCATTTGAAAATCAGCATTTGGTACTATTTTTAGAGATTCTCGTGCCATTTGAGAAATGTGCTTCTTTTTTCTGTCTGGTTACTATAATAATAGGGATAGTATTTATTTAAATGCAGAGTATATCAATTGACTTCTTTCTATAACTATTCTGCCAAGAGATTTTAGATTCGTAAGCTCATTTAATTGTTCAAGAAAACTGTGAGGTGGGTGAGTGCTTTGCATAGTACCTGACACACAGAAAGTGCTAAAGAAATATGAGGTATGACTTTGATTGCTATAAAGCTCTGGTCCCAAAAAGTTAAATCATATGCTTCTTGTCCCATAGCTAGTGAGTGTTAAAGCCAGAACTCAGGTCCAATTCTATGTGACTCTGATGCCCACTTTTCCGTATCAAAAATGTTCCCTTTTGACAGTAGTTTAGACTTATACTGTTAGTCAAAAAAGGACCAGTATGGAACCACTCTTAATTCCATTTCCAGACCTCTTTGGGACCAGTGAGGTGAAAGAGCATTCCACGGCCTCAAGGGACTGCACTTGGAAGCTTGGATCCATCCAAGTAAAACTAGACTCTAGCTGGAGCCAACTCTGGGGAAAACAGGTAACTGGTAATTCCCTCCTGCATGCAAACACATGTGCAAACATATTCATGTGCACTTACACAGCCATATCTCCATCCACACATCTCCAGGTCTTGCATTTCTATTCTCTTAGATTCCCAAGGTCTGTTCTCCATGGTTCCTATCAACACTAGGATTGGTAGTTAGAAAAATCCTATGTCCAGTAGGATGGTTCTGGATAAGATCACAGGGGGCATTGCTAATCTGCAGCTTCAGCAGGAGTTGATGTAATTTTACATGAATAGTAAGCTCTTCTCTGAAGTTCTGGAGAAGATGTCACTTCATAACATAGTCCTTGAATAAAACTATTCTGTTATACCTTATAGATTCCACCATATGTCTATTAGCTTCTAAACTTTTTAAGAAAAAAGATAACATTTATTTTGAATAATTATAGACCCACAGGAAGTTGCAAAAATCATACAAAGAGATTTGGTATCTTTCTCCCATCTTCACCCAATAGGAACATCTTATATAACTTTATTATGATACCAAAGCCAGGAAATTCACATTAGAGTATAGACCTTAAGCAGATCTTGTTAGTTTTTACCTTTTGTCATGAGTGTGTGAGAGTGTGTATACATCTATGCATTTTTATCCCAGGTATAGATTCGTGATGACAGGCAAAATCTGAACTGTCCTACCCCCACAAACTCTCTCATCCTGCTTCTTTTACCTCCTTATAGTCAAATCATGCTGCATACCTTCCCCATTTCTGTTCACTAGAAACCACTAATTTTCTCCATCTCTAATTCTGCCATTTTTATAAATGGAATCATTCACTAGTGTAATCTTCCAAGATTGTTTTCACTCAGCATGAAGCCCGGGTGATCAACTATTGTATATTTGTTTGTTCCTTTTTATTGCTGAGTACTATTCCATTGTTTGGAGATACTACAGTTAAACCATTTATCAGTCAAAGGACATTTGGGTTGTTTCCATGTTTGTGTTATTACTGATAAAGCTGCTGTCAACATTTGTGTGCATGCTTTTGAGTGGAGATGTTTTTCATTCTCTGACAGAAATTTGCTGCCCCCTACAGTAAGTGTAGGTTCTGTTTTACAAGACGTTGCAAAACTATTTTCTTTCTTAAAAAAAAATTAATCTTTATTGTATCTTTTGCATTACCATTTAGTCCCTTTATACCTCCCTCATCTCAGCAGTAACCACACTGTTTTCCATGTCCATGAGTCCTTTTTCCTTTTTTGCTCAATCCTTCCACTCCCTCACCTCCACCACCCCAATACCCGTCATCCTGCTCTCCATCTATGAGTCTGCAGGTGGCTGCAAAATTCTATATTACCACTAGAAATGTTCCAGGTATTCAGTGTCTCTGCCTCCTTGTCAGCATTTGATATGGTCATTACTTTTTATTTTAGCTGCTCTAATTGGCAGTAATGTTATCCCATATTTCTTAAGACTAATGATGTTGAACATTTTTTCATATGCTTACTGGTCACCAATATATACTTTTTGGTAAAATGTCTATTCAAGTCTTTGCTATTTTCTAATTGAATTTTTTGTTTATTTACTGTTGAGCTGTTGAGTTTTGAGGTCTTTTTTAAGAAAACTTTTTTTCAAAATTTTCATCACAGTGTCTAGTTTAATATCTGTCGCCATATGTTGCTATAAATTTTTTCTTGTTATGAGAATTTTTAACATCTACCCTCTTAACAGCATTCAAATACACAATACAGTATTATTTTTTAAATAAGTTTTTATTTTTCAATTACAGTTGACATACAATAGTATATTAGTTTCAGGTAAACAACATAGTGATTGGACATTTATGAGGCCTATCCAGAAAATGTCCAGCCATCATTAATATAATGAAAATGGTTTGCATGACATTGATATAATCTGGCAGCCAAGGAGAGTGGACCAGAATGCGCACGTGTGAACCATGATGACTTCACTGTACTAGTCAGTGGTGGCAGTAGATGTCATTGAGTAAGCATGTGTACTGTGTGGCCACCCCATTCAAAATGACTGAGTGAATAGAGCAATGAATCTGCATCAAATTTTGCATTAAGTTTGAACATTCCTCCAGAAACTATTATTATGATTCAGAAGACTGCAGCTATGGGAAACTGGTGATTGGCAGCTTCATCATGACAGCTCATCCTCTCATGCATCACATTGAGGTACAGTTTTTTTTCTGAAACTTCAAATTTCCCAGGTGACTCAGCTTTCCTCCAGCCCAGATTTGGAGCCGTGTGACCTCTAGTTTTTCCCAAAACTAAAATCACCTTTGAAAGGGAAGCAATTTCAGACTGTCAGTGAGATTCAGGAAAATATGACAGGGCAGCTGATGTCAATTAGGAGAACTGTGTGAGCTCCAAAGGTGCCTATTTTGAATGGGACTAAGGTGCCATTGGGCAATGTTTCCTGTATCTTGTATCTTCTTCGATAAATGCCTCTATTTTTCATATTACATGGCTGGATACCTTCTCAACAAACCTTGTATATATAACTTATGAAGTGATCACCCTGATAAATCTAGTACAATCACATGCCATGCATAGTTATTATGATATTATTGACTATATTCTCTATGCGGTGACATGTTGTAACTACCAATTTTAATTTTTTTACCTTTCTCACCCATTTTCTCCATTTCCCCTTCTATCTGGCAACCATCAACACAGGCAGGGACTGAGCTTGGTCTGCACCATCCAGTAAACTCCAGGGCCAGTGCTCCCAGTGGATAGCTACAGACTACATCAGAGCACCACCACCCTGACCCTGCACAGCTGATCCTCCACTGAGGGCAGAGGTTGGTGGTCAGTGGTCACAGTCAGTTCCTGCAGCTGACTGGCCTGGGTAAATCCTTCCCATTGATTTGCCAACACTAACCAAGGCTCAACTATAAGAGGAGGGTGTACCCAGCTCCTGGAAAGGGCACACCTTAAGTACCCAGCTTGGATGGTAAGGGAGGCTGTGACACTAGACCCTTCAGGACACCTATTACATTAGGGTACACTAGCAAGACATGGAGTGAAAGCAGCTCTATCTATATAGAAATAAGCACAGGGATGTTGCCCAAATGAAGGGATAAAGAAACATGGCCCAAATGAAAGAACAGATCAAAACTGCAGAAAAAGAGCTAAATGAAATGGAGATAATCGATGTATCAGATGCAGAATTCAAAACACTGTTTATAAGGATGCTCAAGGAACTTAGTAAGGACCTGATGAGGAGCATAAAAATGATCCATTGAGAAATGAAGGATTTACTAATTGAAAAAAGGATCCCCTTATTGAAAAATCAAACAATTTACAGGGAAACAACAGTAGAGTAGATGAAGCTAAGAATCAAATCAATGATTTGGAACATAATGAAGCAAAAAACAACCATGAAGAACAACAGGGAAAAAAAGAATACCCCCCCCCCGCAAAAAAAAAACAAACAAACAAAAAACAAAACAAAACAAAAAAATGAGGATAGTGTAAGCAGCCTCTGGGAGAACTTCAAGAGGTCAAATATTGGAATCATAGGGGTCCCAGAAGGAGAAGAGAAAGACAAAAAATTGGAAATCTATTTGAAAAAATAAGAAAACCTTCCCTAATTTGGTGAAGGAAATAGACATGCAAGTCCAGGAAGCACAGAGAGTTCCAATTATGATGGATGTGAAGAGACCTACTCCAAGACACATCATAATTAAAAGGCCAGAGGTTAAAGATAAAGAGAGACCCTTAAAAGTAGCAAGAGAAAAGAAGTTAGTTGCCTACAGTGGAGTTCCAATAATGCTGTCAGCTGATTCTCAAAAGAAACTTTGCAGGCTAGAAGGGGTTGGCAAGATGTACTCAAGTCATAAAAAGTAGGGACATATAGCCAAGATTGCTCTACACAGCAAAGGTATCATTCAGAATCGAAGGAAAGATAAAGACCTTCCCACACAAGAAAAAACTAAAAGGGTTCATCCTTACCAAACCATCATTACATGAAATGTTAAAGGGACTTAGTTAAGAAATAGAAGATCAAAACTATGAACAATAAAATGGCAAAAAATACATATCTATGAACAATTGAATCTAAAAAACAAACTAAGCAAACAGGAAGAACAAAGATAGAATCATAGATACAGAGAATATTTTGATGTTTGCCAGATGGGAGGGGGGTGGGGGAGAATGGGTGAAGAGGTGAGGGGATTAAGAAATACAAATAGGTAGTTACAGAATAGCCATGCAGTTGTGAAGTACAGTATAGGAAATGGAGTAGCCAAAGAACTTACATGCATTACCAATGAATATAAACAATGGTGGGAGTATTGCCTGAGGGAGTGAGGGGTGCTGGGTGGAGGAATGCAAAGGGGAAAAAAATCAAGACAACTGTAATAGCATAATCAATAAAATTAATTTAAAAAATTAAAAGTTTTTTTTTAGAATCTCAGTCTTCCAGAAGCCAGTAGCAGTGTCCAGCCTTCCAACCAATGAGGACCAATATTGGCCATATTTGCCTTTGTCACTCTTCCAGCCACCATGTTCTGTAAGGGTGGGAAGTCTCCAACTAAGCATGCTCTGTACAAGCTCCCTTTTGCCAAGTCATGAGCTGCTTGGCTGCCTTGGGCAATTTGCCTTCTCTGGTGGCCCCTTCTTTAGCAGGAAGTGCAAACCTCTTCTAACCTTCACTTCTGCCATGGGGTTTTCTCCCTGCCCCTTGTCTTCTCCAGCATTTTGGTATGACCACTCTGTCACAAAAAGGAAGTTCCATTTATAATTTTTTGAGGAAATTCCATACTGTTTTCCACATTGGCTGCACCAGTCTGCATTCACACCAATAGTACATTTGAATTCCTTTCTCTCCGCATCCTTTCCAGCACTTGTGGTTTGTTGATTTATTGATGATAACCATTCTGGCAGATGAGAGGTCATATCTCATTGTGGCTTTAATTTGCATCTCTCTAGTGATTAGTTTTATTGAACATATTTTTCATAGGTCTATCTATATGTTACCTTTGGAGTGATATTCAGATCCTTTGCCTATTTATTAATTGTATTGTCTTTATGGTTTTGAGTTGTATAAGTACTTTACATATTTTGGAAATTAACCTCTTACCAGATGTGTCATTACCAAAATATGTTATCTTATACAGTGGGTTCCCTTTTCTTTTTGTTGATTGTGTCTTTTGTGATACAAAACTTTTTGGTTTGATATAGCTCCATTTATTCATTTCCTTTGTTTCCCTTGCCTTAGGAGATGTATCAGCAAAAATAGTGCTACGGGAGAGGTTTTGCTGCCTAAGTTTTCTTCTAGGGTTTTTATGGTTTCATGACTTACATTTAAGTATTTTGTCCATTTTGAGTTTATCTTTGTGTATTGTGTAAGTTCATTGCCTAGTTTTATTTTTTGCGTATACTTGTCTAATTTTTCCAAAAGCATTTATTGAAGATTTTACTCCATCGTATGTCCTTATGTCCAACTTTGTTCTCCTTTTTCAAGATTTCTGAGGCTATTTTGGGTCTTATTTGATTTCACATAATTTATTTTGGAATATTTGTTCTAGATCTATGTTATACATCATGGGTGTTTAAACAGGGATTGTGCTGAATCTATAGATTGCTGTGGGTATATGGACATATAGATGTTTATTCTTCCAATCCATAAACATGGTATATTCCTCCACATATTTGTATCTTTCTCAGTTTATTTCTACAGTATTACGTAGTTTTCTAAAAACAGGTCTTTTACCTCTGTGGATAACTTTATTCCCAGGTACTTATTTTTTGTTGCAATTATTAATGTGATAGCTTTCTTAGTTTCACTTTCTGATAGTTCATTACTGCTGTATAAAAATCCCACTGATTTGTGAATGTTAATGCATATCTTGCTACTTTGCTGAATTCATTTATTAGATCAGGTAGTTTTTGGATGGAATCACTAGGGCTGTCTGTGTACACTATCTAGTCATCTGAGAATAATGACAGTTTTACTTTTTCCTCTCTAATTTGGTTGCCTTTTATTTCTTCTTCTCATCAGATCACTGTGGCTAGGTCTTTCAGCACTATATTGAGTAAGAATGGTGGAAGTGGACATCCTTGTCTTATTCCTTATTTTAAGACAAACAATTTATTTTTTACCCATTGAATATGATGTTGGCTGTAGGTTTTTCATATATGGTCTTTATTATGTTGACATCTTATCTCTCTATTTCCACTTTGCTGAGAGTTTTTATTGTAATTGGATACTAAAGTTTATCAAATGCTTTTTATACCTCTATTAATATGGTCATGAGATTTTTATCTTTTGCTTCGTTCATGTGATGTATCACATTTATTTATCTGCAAATATTGTACCCACCTTGCATTCCCAGAATAAATCTCATTTGATCATACTATATGGTCTTTTTAATGTATTGCTGGACCCAACTTGCTAATATTTTGTTGAGAATTTTAGTTAGCATCTATGTTCATCAGGGATATTAGCCTATAATTTTCTTTCCTTGTAGTATCTTTATCTGGTTTTAAAATTAAGATAATATTGGCCTTGTAAAAAGAGCTTGGAAGTCTTCCCTTCTCATGAATATTTTGGAGTAGTTTGAGGAGGATAAGAATTAGTATTTCTTTGAATATTTGGTAAAATTTGCTTATGAAGCTATCCAGTCCAGGCCTTTTATTTGCATGGAGATTTTTGATTACTGGTGCTATTTCATTTATTTTAATTGGTCTATTCAGGTTTTCAGATTCCTTCTGATTTATTTTTGGAAGATTGTATGTCCAGGTGTTTGTCCATTTAACCCAGGTTGTCCAATTTGTTGGCATATAGTTGTTTGTAGTATTTTTTCTAATCTGTTGTATTTAATTTTTTTGTTTTTAAATGTATTTTATTTTATTCATTTATTTTTTCCATTTTTAAAATTTTATTGTTGTTCAAGTACAGTTGTCTGCCTTTTCCCTCACTTCTCCCCCCAGAACCCCAGCCATCCCTACCTCCCTCCCCTGTTTCCACCCAGCCTTGGTTTTGTCCTTGTGTCCTTTATAGTTGTTCCTTAAACCTCTTCACACCTTTCCCCCATTATCCCCTCCCATTTCCCTTCTGGTTGCTGTCCATTTGTTCTTAATTTCAATTTCTTTGGTTATGTTTTGCTTGCCTGTTTGTTTTTTTGATTAGGTTCCACTTACAGGTGAGATCATATGGTATTTGTCTTTCATCAACTGGCTTATTTCATTTAGCATAATGCTCTCCAGTTCCATACATGCTGTTGCAAAGGGTAGGAGCTCCTTCTTTCTTTCTGCTGAGTAGTATTCCATTGTGTAAATGTACCATAGTTTTCTGACCCACTCATTTACTGATGGGCGCTTAGGCTGCTTCCAGCACTTGGCTATTGTAAATTGTCCAGCTATGAATATTTGGGGTGCATAGGTTCTTTGGATGGTGTTTCAGAGTTCTTAGGATATAATCCTAGTGGTGGAATTGCAGGGTCAAAAGGCTGTTCCATTTTTAGTTTTCTGAGGAAATTCCATACTGTTTTTCATAATGGTTGCACCAGTCTTCAATCCCACCAACAATGCACTAGGTTTCCCTTTTCTCCAAATCCTGTCTTGTTGGGAAATGCCCTGCCTGGATTCAGAAGCTGTAACCCCGCACCCTCATGGCTAAGGCTGAGTAAAAAGACCTTGGGACTATAAGCCACTAAGGATACAAATCTTATCCTCCCAGCAGGGGCACAGCTTCTGCCCCCTTTAATTCACTCTGCTCTGCCTCCCAGTGCTGATGACTGGTTAGCCAAAGATGGGTAAGATTCCTCAAGGGAGGGATGACTAAGACAGACATAGTGGTGAAGGGGCCACCAGGGAAGGACTTAGGGGACTATAGAAAAGGGGTGATGGACCCTCAACCCCTTGGCTTTTCAAGGGCCTGAATATTCATTCTGTCTGTAAGAAGTCTCCTAGTCACTTGGCTGCCCACACCCCCCACTTGACTTAAGCCTGAAACGATGTTGGAGGGTGGTGCAGCCCTGGTCCAAAAAGGGTGGTTCCCTGGGGGCAATCAGGCCTAAGAAATAATGCACAAAATCCTGTGAAATCTGCTTTGCAAAGATTACCCTCAATTTAAACGATAAGGGTCCAAGCATAAAATGAGTTTGTTTCCCAAAGTTTTATGGTCCTTTAGCTATCTGACCCTGACTAAGAATAAGCCCTCCTGGTTCTTTGAATGTTATCTATTGTTTGATCATTACTGCCTGACAATGACTGATGAGCTTTGCATATATGCCTTCTATTCCTATGCATATTCAACCCAATAAAAGCCCAATGAGGAACAGGCCCAAGGTCCTTCTTCTCTGACAGATTGGCCACCTTTCCTCCCCAAGTAGATCATTTCTTATTCTCATCTGTGGTGGTGGCCCGGATAGGTGCTCTGTGGACAGAGCCCCCCACCACTTATTGTTTGCTGTTTTGTTTGTGATGGCCATACTCACTGGTGTGAAGTGGTATCTCATTGTGGTTTTCATTTGCATCTCTCTGATGGTTAGTGATGCTGAGCATCTATTCATATGTCTCTGGACCCTTTGGATGTCCTTCAAGAAGTCTCTGTCAAGTCCATTGCCCATTTTTTGATTGTTTTTTTTTTTTATCTTTTTTTTTGGTCTTCCTATAGTGGTGTCCTGTGAGTTCTTTATACATTTTGGAGATCAAACCCTTGTCCAAGGTATCACTGGCAAATATGTTTTCCCATACAATAGGCTCCCTTTTCATTTTACTGCTGTTTTCTTTAGCCATGCAGAAGCTTTTCATTTTGATGAGATTCATTTGTTTATTCTTTCTTTTATGTCCCTTGCATTTGGGGACATAGCACTGAATATATTGCTCTGTGGACTGAGATTTTGCTGCCTATGTTCTCCACTTAGACTTTTTTGGTGTCATGACTTATATTTAAGTCTTTTATGTACCTTGAATTTATTTTTGTGTATCGTGTAAAGTCAGTGATCCATTTTCATTTTTTTGCCTGTAGTTGTCCAGCTGTGCCAACACTATTTGTTGAAAAGGCTATTTTTACTCTATTTTATGCTGCTGCCCCCTTTGTTGAATATTAATTGACTATAGAGGCTTGGGTTTATTTCTAGGCTCTTTATTCTGTTCCATTGGTCTATGTGTCTGTTCTTATGCCAGTACCAGGTTGATTTGATTACAGTGACCTTGTAATACAGTTTGATAACAGGTATTGTGATTCAGCCTATTTTGTTCTTCTTTCTCAAAATTGCTGCAGCTATTTGGGGTCACTTATGGTTTCATATAAATGTTTGAAGTGCTTGTTCCATATCTGTGAAATATGCCATTGGTATGTTAATAGGTATTGCATTGAATCTACAAATTGCTTTGGGTAGTATGGACATTTTCATGATGTTAATTCTTCCAATCCATAAACATGGTATACGCTTTCATTTGTTTGTCCCTTTCTTAATTTCTTTGTGCAGTGTTGTGTAGTTTTCTGAGTACAAGTCTTTTACCTTCTTGGTTAGGTTTATTCCCAGGTATTTTATTTTTCTTGTTCCTGTATCAAATGGGACTTTTTTTTCTGATTTCTGTTTCTGATATTTCATTGTTGGTGTACAATAATGTCTTTGATTTCTGAATATTGACTTTATATCCTGCTGTTCTGCCAAATTCACTTATTAGGTCGAGTAGTTTTTTGGTGGAGTCTATAGGATTTTCTATGTACACTACCATGCCATCTGCAAACAATGACAGTTTTGCTTCCTCCTTTCCAATTTGGATGCCTTTTCTTTTTCTTGTCTGATTGCTGTGGCTAGGGTTTCCAATACTATGTTGAATAGGAGTGGTGAAAGTGGACATCCTTGTCTTGTTCCTGATCTTAGTGGGAAAGATCTAAGTTTTTGCCCACTGAGAATGATGTTGGCTGTAGGTCTCTCATATATGGCCTTTATTATGTTGAGGAATGCTCCCTCAATTCCCACTTTGCTCAGTGTTTTTATCATAAATGGGTGCTGTACCTTATTAAATGCTTTGTCTGCATCTATTGATATGATCATGTGATTTTTGTCTTAGCTTTTGTATATGTGATGTATTACATTTATTGATTTGTGAATATTATACCATCCTTGTATCCCTGGGATGACTCCCACTTGATCATGTTGTATGATCTTTTTAATGTATTGTTGGATGCAGTTTGCCAATATTTTTTTGAGAATTTTAGCATCTATGTTCATCAGCGATATTGCCCTGAAGCTTTCTTTCTTTGCTGTGTCTTTATCTGGTTTTGGGATTAGGACGATGCTGGCTTCATAAAAAGAGTTTGGGCATCATCCATCTTCTTGGATTCTTTGGAATAATTCTGAAGGATAGGTGTTAGCTCTTTCTTATATGCTTCACAGAATTCTCCTGTGAAATCGTCTGGTCCAGGGCTTTGTGTGTGGGGAGTTTTTTGATTACTGCTTTAATTTCATCTGCTGTTATTGGTTGGTTCAGGCTTTCTGCTTCTTCTTGATTGAGTTTTGGAAGATTATATTTTTCTAGAAACTTGTCCATTTCACCTAAGTTTTCAAATTTCTTGGCATACAGTTCTTCATAGTAATTTCTTACAATCCTTTGTATTTCTGTGGTGTCAGTTGTAATCTCTCCTCTTTCATTTCTGATTGTGTTTATTTGAGTCCGTTCTCTATTTTTCTTGATGAGCCTGCTTAAAGGCTTGCCAATTTTGTTTATGTTTTCAAAGAACCAGCTCCTGGATTCATTGATCCTTAGAATTGTGTTTTTAGTCTTTATGTCATTTAATTCTGCTCTGATCTTAGTTATTTCCTTCCTTCTACTTGCTCTGGGCTGTCTTTATTATTGCTTCTTGAGTTCTTGTAGGTGTAGGGTTAGGTTGTTTATTTGAAATGTCTCTATCTTTTTCTGGTAGGCCTGTATCGCTATGAACTTCCCTCTCAGGACTGCCTTCCCTGTGTCCTATGTATTTTGGATTGTTGTGATTTCATTTTCATTTGTTTCAGTAAAGTTTTTGATTTCTTCCTTGATCTCATTCTTGATCCATTCATTGTTTAATAGCATGCTATTCACTCTCCATGATTTTGAGGGTTTGGGGTTTTTCCCATCAGGGTTGGTTTCTAGTTTCAGTTCCTTGTGGTCCGAGAAAATGCTTGATATGATTTCAACTTCTTGAATTTGTTGAGGCTTGTTTTGTGTCCTATCACATGGTCTATCTTTGAAAATGTTCCATGTGCATTTGAGAAGCATGTGTATTTTGCTTCTTTGGGATGAAAGACTCCAAATATATCTGTTAAGTCCATTTGATCTAGGGCTTTGTTCAATGCTACAATATCCTTGCTGATATTTTGTTTGGAAGATCTATCCATTTTTGTCAGTGGGGTGTTAAAATCCTCTGCTATAATATTGTTGCTGTGTATATCTTTCTTGAAGTCCTCCAAGATTTTCCTTATGTATTTGGGTGCCTGTATGTTGGATACATATATGTTTACAATATTTATGTCTTCTTGATGGATTCTTCCCTAGGGTATTATGAAGTGTCCTTCTGGGTTTCTTTTTATGACCTTTGTTTTGAAATCTTTTTTGTCTGATACGAGTATTGCTATCCTGGCTTTTTTTCCTATCCATTTGCTTGGAATATTTGTTTCCAGCCCTTCACTTTCAGTATGTATAGATCTTTTGTTCTGAGGTGAGTCTCTGATAGGCAGCATATATATTGGTCATGTTTTGTTATCCATTCAGCTACTTTATGTCTTTTGATTGTAGCATTTAATCCATCTACATTTAAGGTTATTATTGATTGGTATTTGTCCATTTTCCCCTTTTTCTACTGTGTTCCTCTCTCTTTCACCGCTTTCCTTTATCTTTTTATAGTAGTCCCTTTAGTAAATCCTGTAGGGCTGGTTTGATAGAGATATATTCTTTCAGCCTTCTTTTGTCTGGGAAAATCCTTATTTCTCCTTCCATTTTAATGGGGAGCTGATACAGACACTGGCCCGCAGTGTCCACATCATCATGGGTGAAATGAGACATTCACATGGACTACTGAATCCGGTGGAAGAAAACAGACAGCATGGTTTTCTCTCAAGGGGAGAAAAAGCCCATGGCCTCCACAATGACAGGCCTTTATTGGGTTTCCCCTGCACATTACATTATGGTCCTCATTCACTCTGCTCAGGTTCACTTTAGGTGGTTACCTTTTACAGACAACAAAGGAGCCAATGCCACTAATCACATCACAGAAGGATATTTGCAAAAGAAAAAGGAAAAAGTAGTCAAACTGGTTACACTTAGCCTAGGAATGTTTAGCATGGATTTTAGGAATTTACAATAAGCACTTGCTGTCTCAATTCAGGGTGAGGGAATTTTTAGCAAGAGCAAGACTCAAATCAGCTTAGGCTCATTGCAGACCTGACTCCCCATGGGAAAACCTATCCGTGGGCATGGGTCCTGTGCATTTTTGAGTGAGAGCTGGGCCCACGCCACGCAGAATGGTCTCCTACAGAGAGCCTCATTGGTTAGCGTAATCTTGGTTACAGACCTTTGTTTTTCATTACTTGGTATATACCTTGCCATTGTCTCCTGGATTGGGGTGTATGTGTTGAGAAACCAACTGCTAGCCTTATCAAAGCCTCTTTGTCTGTTACTTCTTATTTCTCTCTTGCTGCTTTTAAGATTCTCTGTTTATCTTTAACACTTGGCATTTTAATTATGATATGCCTTGGAGATGGCCTCTTTGGGTGCATCTTGATTGGGACTCTCTGTTCTTCCTGAACTTTCATGTTTTTTTTTCCCTCTCCAGGTTTGGAAATTTGTCTGTCATTATTTTTTCAAACAGGGTTTCTATGCCTTGTTCTTTTTCTTCTCTTTCTGGTATTCCTATGATTCAAATAATGTTGTGTTTCATGTTATCTTGGAGTTCCCTTAAGTTATCTTCTTATTTTTTTGAGTCTTTTTTCATGCAGCTGCTCTGCCTGGGTGGTTCTTTTCACCTTGCCTTCCAACTCACTAATTTGGTCCTCTGCTTCATCCAGCCTGCTGGAAATTCCTTCTAATGCGTTTTTTATTTCTGAGATTTTATTGTTCATCTCTTCCTGGTTTTCGTTTATAGTTTCTATTTCCTTTTTCATACTGTTGTAGTTCTCACTCTGTTCCTTGTAGTTGTCTGTGAGTTCTTTAAACATCTTTATAACCATTATTTTGAATTCTATATCTGGTAGTTTGCTTACCTGCATTTCATTTAGCTCTTTTAGTGGGAAGTCTTCCATTCCTTTTGATTGCATGTTCTTTTTTTGTCTCCCCATTTTAAGTGACTCTTTTTGTTTGTTTCTGAACTTCCTTTTGTTTTGCTTTGCAAGCTGTCTTTGTAGGGTGAACTTCTGTCTTAGCAGTTCTATGGGATTCAGTGGTGTGGTCTCTTTGATCTCCATGTCTGGATGCTCTAGGTTTGCCCTTTCTTCTGTTTGTGTGGGTTCTCTTGTTATACTTGGGTTAATACCTTTTGGTGGTTCCTGTGTTGGTGGGTTCTGTCCTTCAGCAGTTATACTGATGTTCATAGTTCCCTCCTATTCCTGCATGTGATCAGTGGCATGGGGTAGGCAAAATGGATTAAGACAGTGGGAGAGTATTCTATGGGACTTAAAGTACCAACAAGTAGAGAAGAGATAGGAGATTCTTTGGATAAGTATATAATTAACCATGATATTTCACCCAACTAACTACTTTTTATAAAAGGTGAAAAAGAGATCAGACTTTTGTTAGAGGGGGGAGGATTGTGATCTGAATCCAGAAAACAGAGTTCTTGTGCAAGATTAGCTGATGAGATATAGTGAGAGTAAAGGATAGAAAGTAGGCATAGTGTGAGAGAAAATAGAGTTAACCACAACAATAATAAAGCTCAGGAATAAAGTGAAATGGTTTACAATCAAGGAGGGGTGCTGGGTAGTATTTACAATTGTATGGAACAACAATTATTCACAGTAGTACTGGAATGACATTAATATAACAAGAACTATATTATTTGGATAACAAGAATAGAAAGTACACGATCAAGAGTAGTGTGTTATTGGAACAGCAGTGTGTTGCAACCGATCAAGGGTGGGCAGATCCACTCTTGCCTTTTGGTAGATGGAAGAAAATGCACAGAGACATGGGGATGCTTGACATGCCTTTATTCAAGGATGGGCAAACCATGCATGCCACAAACTGCATGCCTCACTAGTGGGAAGCCCCTGCCTGTTTAAGTACTAGAGGGGAACAAAGCCAGAAAACTGCCAAAACCTTACATAAAACCTTACATAGTGCTGTGCATGCGAGCCCACTTTATGTTATGGGAACTGTTTATCGGACCCAGTCTCAAGGCTGTAACAGTGGTTATCAGGCCCCTCCAAGGAAATGGGACACTGCTCCTCTTAGTTACCCAGACACCTGGTCAAGGAAGCCAGACTGCCACCATTTACCCTACAATGAGTGAAGTGAAAGAAGGAAAATCAAAATAGAATATGAAAGAGAGAATAAGGAAAACCAGTCAAACAATGCAATTAAACAGAAAAATAAAACAAAGAAAACTAAATGGAAAGAAGAGAAATTTAAAAAAAACTAATAAAAAGTAAAAATAATGAAAAATAATAACAATACAAATAAACAATAAAATGCCAGTTTTATGGGATAGCAAAATGAAATTTGTCCCAGTTTCTCAGTTTTGGGGATTACCCTTGTGCTCCCCCTTTCGGATCTGTCTCTGGACATTTCACAACTCCAGGTCTTATCATCTCACTTGGGGGAAGAAAAAAAAAGAGAAAGAGAGAAAAGGAAAAAAGTAAGCCTTCTGCTGACTTTAAACCTGTTGAGCCAGTTCTGCTGGTCTTCCTGGATGTCACAGGAAGAAGGGGGCTAGGCTTTTCTTTTCTCACTTCCTTTGCTTTTGCAAGGATGGGGTCCAGATCTGGGCCACAATGTTCACAGTTGCCCAGCCTCCAGCATTGGTCCTCCATGAGCCGCTCAGCTCAAATCACTCTCAGGGTGAGACAGCCACTGTAAGAGAGTTCCTTACTTAGTAGCTCTAAGGTTTTTTTTTTTTTTTTTTTTTTAAAGCCTCTTATTTAAGTTCACTGTTCGTAACAAGTGTCTGGCTTTTCACACAGCCCAACTTTCTAACCAGACTGGAGACTATCTGGGCCAGGGTTTGACATGGCCCAACTCTTCTCCCTTCTCCAGGTGTCGCTGGCTCCCCAATTTCTCTGGTAATTATCTAGCCAGTGTCCGCAGTCCCAGAGGGTGTACACCGCATCTGTGTGTCTCCCACTTCATCTGTATTCCCCGAAACCACTTCAAAAATCCAGGTCCCTGTTGGTGCTGGGCTCCCCTCCCTTCTCTGGTAGAAGAGGGAGCTGATCATCTATCTCTACTCCAAGTATCATGCAGCAGGCACTGGGTGGGGGGACCACAGCAGCCTAGGTCCCCATGTACATCCCAGGGACCTTAACATCCCAGCACAATCTCTTCACTGTCTGTTTTTCAATGTCCTCTACAGTTTTTGGCCTCCAAACTTCATATAAGCTGGGATTCTGTAGGCTGTTCACTCTGTACCTCAGAAGATTGGCTAGGTGTTCCAGCTTAGCATAGGGAGAACTGGGCTCTGCTCCCACCTACCTCACTGCCATCTTCCTATATAATCTGTTGTATTTCTGTGATGTCAGTTATTTCTCTTTCATTTCCGATTTTATTTATTTGGGTACTCTCTTTTTTTTTCTTGATGAGTCTCATTACAGGTTCATTGATCTTGTTTATCTGTTCTAAGAACAAACTCTTGGTTTTGTTGATTTTTGTATTTTTTTAGCATCTATAGCAATTATTTACACTCTGATTTTTTATTAATTACTTCCTTCCACTTACTATGGATTTTCTTGTTAATTTTTCTAGTTCTTATAGGTGTAGGGTTAGATTGTGTATTTAAGATTTTTCTTGCTTTTGGGGTAGGCTTGAAATGCTATGAACTTTCCTCTTAGGATTGTTTTCACCCTGTCCCACAGATTTTTCATTGTTGTGTTATCATTTACATTTGTTTCTAAGTATCTTTTATTTCTTCCTTGATCTCATTGTTAACCCATTGATTGTTTAGTAACTTGTTATTTAGCCTCCCTGTCTGTGTTTTTTCCCCCAGTTTTTGTCTTGCTACTGAGTTCTAGATTCATACTATTATGGTCAGAGAAGATGCTTTATATGATTCCAATCTTCTTAAATGGAGACTTGTTTTGTGTCCTAACATGTGGTCTCTCTTTGAATATGTTCTATGTGCATTTGGAGAGAATTTATATTATGCTGCTTTGAGGTGAAATGCTCTAAATATATAATTTGCTTGCTTTTAAATATTTTAATATTTGTGCTATTGCAGTTGTCCCAATTTTTCATCCTTTGTCCCCTTCCACCCATAATTCCCCCAATTTCCACAGTCAGTCTCTTTGCAATCAAGTCTATGTCCTTGATTCATGCATATATATTCTTTAACTATTTGCTACATCCTCTTTCAACCAGTCCCCACCTCTTCTCTACCCTCTTATAGCTGTCTTTCTGTTGCATGGTTCTATGCCTCCGATTCTATTTTGGTTGTTAGTTGTTTTATTCATTGTGAGATCATATGATATTTGTCTTTCATTGACTGGTTTATTTTACTTAGCATAATAGACTCCAGTTTCATCCATGCTTTCACAAATGGTAAGAAATACTACTTTTTCCTTGCAGCATAGTTTTCCATTGTGCAAATGTACCAGAGTTTTTTTTATCCAATCATCTATTGATGGGAACTTAGGCTGTTTCCACATCTTGGCTATTGTAAATAGTGTTGCTATGAACATAGGAGTACATATATCCTTTTGAATTGGTGTTTTGGGATTCTTAGACTGTATTCCTAGAAATGGATTTGCTGGGGGAAAAGGTAGTTCCATTTTTAATTTTTTGAGGAAAATCCATAGTGTTTTCCACAGTGGCTGCACCAGTTTGTATTCCAAATGAACAGTGCATTAGGGGTCCCTTTTCTCCATATCCTTGCCAGCACATGTATTTTGTTGATTCATTAATGATAGCCATTTTAGCAGGTGTGGTATGACATATAATTGTAGTTTTAATTTGTATCTCTCAGATGGTTAGTGATGTTGAGCATTTTTTTTTCATATATCTGTGGGCCCTCTGTATGTCCTCCTTGAAGAACTGTCTATTCAGGTCCTTTGCTCATTTTTTAATTGGATTGTTTTTATTCCTGGTGTTGTTGTATGGACCCTTTATATATTATGGAGATTAAACCCTTGTCCAATGTATCATTGGCAGATATGTTTTCCCATACAGTAGGTTCCCTTTTCATTTTGATAATGGTTTCTTTAGCTGTGCCGAAACTTTTTAGTTTGATGTAGTCCCATTTGTTTACCTGCCCTAGGAAATACATTGGCAAAAATATTGCCTCATGAAATATCTAAAATATTACTGTCTATGTTTCCTTCTTAGACTTTTATGGTGTCATGACTTATATTTAAGTCTTTTTTTCATATATAGACCCCCAACTTTTATTTATTTTATTTTATTTTGTTTTGTTTTGTTTTAAATTGTTGTTCTTGTACAGTTTTCTGTCTTCTACTCCCATCCCAGGCCACTGCCCCAGACCTCCCCACCTCCCTCCCATTTCCACCCCCCACATAGTTTTGTCCATGTGTCATTTATACTTGTTGCTCCAAACCCTTCCCCTTTCCCCCTGAAATTCCCTTCCTCTCCCCTCTGGTGACTAGCAGCCCCTTCTCAATTTCAATGTCTTTGGTTATATTATGCTTGTTTGTTTTGTTGATTAGGTTCCTGTTAAAGGTGAGATCATATGGTATTTGTCTTTCACCTCCTGGCTTATTTCACTTAGCATAATGCTCTCCACTTTAATCCATGCTGTTGCAAAGGGTAGGAGCTCCTTCTTTCTTTCTGCTGCATAGAATTCCATTGTGTAAATGGACCACAGATTCTTGATCCGTTCATTTACTGATGGGCACCTAGGTGGCTTCCAACACTTCGCTATTGTGAATTGTGCTGCTATGAACATTGGGGTGCATAGGTTCTTTTGGATTGGTGTTTCAGGGTTCCTAGCATATAACCCTAGCAGTGGAATGGCTGGGTCAAAAGGTAGACCATTTTTAGTGTTTGTAGAAAATTCCATACTGTTTTCCATGATGGTTGTACCAGTCTGCAGTCCCTCCAACAGTGCACCAGGGTCCCCTTTTCTCCAAAATCTCTCCAACACTTGTTGGTTGTTGCTTTGTTTATGATGGCCATTCTGACCGGTGTGAAGTGGTATCTCATTGTGGTTTTAATTTGCATCTCTCTGATAGCTAGCGGTCTTGAGCATCTTTTCATGTGTTTCCGGACCCTCTGTATGTCCTCCTTGGAGAAGTGTCTGTTCAAGTCCTTTGCCCATTTGTTAATTGGGTTGCTTGTCTTCTCAGAGTGGAGTTGTGTAAGTTCTTTATATATTTTGGAGATTAAACTTTGGTCTGAGGTATCATTGGCAAATATGATTTCCCATGCAGTTGGTTCACTTTTTATTTTAATACTGTTTTCTTTAGCCATGCAGAAGCTTTTTATTTGGATGAGACCCCATTTGTTTATTCTTTCCTTTTTGTCCCTTGCTTTAGGGACATATCAGTAAAAATGTTGCTGTGTGAAATATCTGAGATTGTCCTGCCTATGTTCTCCTCTAGGACTTTACTGGTGTCACGGCTTACATTTAAATCTTTTATCCACCTTGAATTTATTTTTCTGTATGGTGTAAGTTGATGTTCAAGTTTCATTTTTTTTGCACGTAGCCATACAGTTCTCCCAACACCACTTGTTGAAGAGGCTGCTTTTACTCCATTTTATGTTGCTGCTTCCTTTGCCAAATATTAATTGACTGTAGAGAGTTGGGTTTATTTCTGGCCTCTCTGTTCTATTCCACTGGTCCATGTGCCTGTTTTTGTGCCAGTACCAGGCTGTTTTGATTACAGTGGCCTTGTAATACAGTATGGTGTCAGGTATTGTGATCCCTCCTACTTTGCTCTTCTTTCTCAAAATTGCTGAAGCTATTTGTGGTCATTATGGTCCCATATAAATTTTTGAAGTGTTTGTTCTATGTCTGTGAAATATGCCATTGGTACTTTAATAGGTATTGCATTGAATTGGTAAATTGCTTTGGATAGTATGGACATTTTGATGATATTAATTCTTCCGATCCATGAACACGGTATATGCTTCCATTTGTTTGTGTCTTCCTTGATTCCTTTCTTCAGTGTTGTGTAGTTTTCTGCATACAGGTCTTTTACCTCCTTGGTTAGATTTATTCCTAGGTATTTTATTTTTCTTTTTGCTATATCGAACGGGATTTTTTTCTTGACTTCTGCTTCTCTCTTTCATTGTTGGTATTCAGAAATACTTTGATTTCTGGATGTTGACATTGTATCCAGCTGTTTGGCCAAATTCATTTACTAGGTTGAGCAGCTTTATGGCCGAGTCCATAGGATTTTCTGTGTACACTATCATGTAATCTGCAAACAATGATAGTTTTGTTTCCTCCTTTCCAGTTTGGATGCCTTTTATTTCCTTTTCTTATGTAATCACTGTGGCCAATACTTCCAATACTATATTGAATAGAAGTGCTGAAAATGGACAACCTCATCTTGTTCTTGATCCTAGTGGAAAAGGTTTTAGTTTTTGCACATTGAGTATGATGTTGGCTGTAGGTCTCTCATATATGGCCTTTATTATGTTGAGGAATGCTCCCTTCAATTCCCTCTTTGCTGGTTATTTTTATTATAAATGGGTGCTGTACCTTATCAAATGTTTTTTCTGTGTCTATTGATACAATCATGTGATTTTTGTCTTTGCTTTTGTTTATGTGATGTTTTACATTTACTGATTTGCGAATGTTGAATCATCCTTGCATCCCTGGGATGAATCCCACTTGGTCTGTTGGGGGCTGGGATAAGCCTGGTACAGGCCAACACAATCAGACCTGGAAGGCTACACCCGAACGCTGCGGTCAGGAGCCATAGAACTCCCCCTTCCAGACTTGCAGGTGGCACACCAATCGGTGCCTTGATCACGCGCCCGCCATAAACCCCTCGGCCAATCGCTGGCCAAGGCACGCTTTGAAGCCACCTATCCACTGCACTTCCTCCACTGCCCCCCTCTATATAACTCCCTCCATTTTGAAATAAATTCGCAGCTTGATCAGAATTCTTTGACTTGCTGTCTTTCTTTCGCGCCTCCTGTCCCATCCCTTTTCATCCATTACAGGCATATCGGCGGACCCCGTTGACTGCCTCGCGGGCCGAGGCATGGTCATGGTGCATGATTTTTTTAATGTATTGTTGGATGCAGTTTGCCAATATTTTGTTGAGGATTTTAGCGTCTATATTCATCAGCGATATGGGCCTGAAGTTTTCTTTCTTTGTTTTGTCCTTACCTGGTTTGGAGATTAGAATAATGCTGGCTACATAAAAGGAGTTTGGGAGTATTCCATCATTTTAGATTTTTTCAAAAATTTGTGAAGGATAGGCATTAGCTCTTCCTTAAATGCTTTGTAAAATTCTCCTGTGAAACCATCTGGTCCAGAGCTTTTGTGTGTTGGGAGTTTTTTTTATTACAGCTTCTATTTCATCTGCTGTTATTGGTCTGCTCAGGTTTTCTGCTTGTTCTTCATTGAGTTTTGGAAGATTATATTTTTCTACAACTTGTCCATTTCACCTAGGTTTTCAAATTTCTTGGCATACAGTTCTTCATAGTAATTTCTTACAACCCTTTGTATTTCTGTGGTGTCAGTTGTAATCTCTCCTCTTTCATTTCTGATTGTGTTTATTTGGGTCCTCTCTCTCTTTTTCTTGATGAGCCTGCTTAAAGGCTTTTCAATTTTGTTTATGTTTTCAAAGAACCAGCTCCTGGATTCATTGGTACTTAGAATTGTGCTTTTAGTCTCTATGTCATTTAATTCTGCTCTGATCTTGGTTATTTCCTTCCTTATACTTGCTCTGGGCTGTCTTTGTTGCTGTTCCTCAAGTTCTTGTAGGCTTAGGGTTAAGTTGTTTGTTTGAGATGTTTCTATCTTTTTTAGGTAGGCCTGTATCGCTATGAACTTCCCTCTGAGGACTGCCTTCACTGTGTCCCATAAGTTTTTGGTTGTTGTGAGTTCATTTTCATTTTTATTCCAGAAACTTTTTGATTTCCTCACTAATTTCATTCTGGACCCATTCATTGTTTAATAGCATGCCATTCAATCTCCATAATTTTGAGTGTTTTGTGTTTTTCCCTTTGGGGTTCGTTTCTAGTTTCTGTCCCTTGTGGTTGGAGAAAATGCTTGGTATGATTTCAATTTTCTTGAATTTGTTGAGGCTTGTTTTGTGTCCTATCATGTGGTCTACATTTGAAAATGCTCCAAGTGCATTTGAAAGGAATGCATATGTAGTTTCTTTGGGATGAAGGGCTCTCTATATATATATCAGTTAAGCCCATTTCATCTGGAGTGTTATTCAATGCCACAATATCTTTGTTGATATTTTGTTTAGAAGATCTGTTCATTTTTGACAGTGGGGTGTTAAAATTCCCTACTATAATTGTATTGCTGTCAATATCTTTCTTGAAGTCCTCTCAGATTTTCTTTATGTATTTAGTGCTCCTACGTTGGGTGCATATATATGTACAATGTCTTCTTCATGGATTCTTCCCTTGAGTATTATAAAGTGACCTTCTGGGTCTCTCTTTATGGCCCTTCTACTGAAGTCTGTTTTGTCTGATATGTGTATTGCTACCCTGGCTTTATTTTTTCCTGTCCATTTGCTTGGAAAATTTTTTTCCAGCCCTTCACTTTGAGTCTGTGTAGATCTTTTGTCCTGAGATGGGTCTCTTGTAGGCAGCATATGTGTGGGTCATGCTTTCTTATCTGTTCAGCTACTCAATGCCTTTTGATTGGAGCATTTAATCCATTTATGTTTAAGGTTATTATTGATAGGTACTTATTCATTGCCATTTTTGTTCCTGTGTTCTTCTCCCTCTCTCTCTCTTTTCCTTCCTTTCCTTAAAGCAGTCCCTTTAGTATCTCTTGCAGAATTGGTTTGGTAGAGGTGTATTCTTTTAGACTTCTTTTGTCTGGGGAGCTCCTTATTTGGCCTTCTATCTTGATTGAGAGCCTTGCTGGGTAAAATAGTCTTGGTTGCAGGCCTTTGGTTTTCATTACTTGGAATATTTCTTGCCATTCTCTTCTGGCTTGGAGCGTTGCCATTGAGAAGTCAGCTGCTAATCTTGTCATGGCTTCCTTGTATGTTACTTCTTTTTTCTCCCTTGCTGCCTTTAAGATTCTCTCTTGGTCTTGAAATTTTGCCATTTTAACTATGATTTGTCTTGAAGTGGGCCTCTTTTGGTTCCTCTTGATTGGGACTCTCTTTGTTTCCTGGATTTATATGACTTTTTCTCTCATCAAATTAAGGAAGTTTTCCATCATTACTTTTTCAAGTAGGTTTTCTATCCCTTGCTCTTCTTCTTCTCCCTCTGGTATCCCTGTTATACGGATATTATTACACTTCATATTGTCTTGCATTTCTCTTAATCCCTCTTCATTTTTTCTGAGCCTCTTTTCCTTTTCTTGCTTTTTCTGGATGTTTTTTTCTACTTGGTCCTGCAACTCGCTGAACCAATCTTCTGCTTCATCAATTCTGCTTTTCATTCCTTCCACTGTGTTCTTCAGTTCAGAAATTGTATTTTTCATTTCCTCTTGGCCCTTGTTGATAGTTTCTATTTCCTTTTTCATGTTGATATAGTTTTCAGTGAGTTCATTGTAGCTTCCCTGTAGTCTCTGGTCGCTCATTGAGAGCTCTTGGAGCTTCCTGACAACCATTGCTTTGAACTCAGAATCTGATAGTTGAGTTGCCTCCATTTCATTTAGCATTCTTTCTGGGTCTTCCTCCTTTTCTTCCATTTGGGGATTGTTTCTTTGTCTTCCCATATAGTTTTCAGTGAGTTCCTTGTAGTTTTCCATTGTTTGTGAGGCTCTTCTTGTTAGGCTCAGTGTCTTAAATTGATTTGTTCTCGTTCCCTGGGTTTATGGTGTGAATTTCTGTGGTACAATACCTGTGAGATTCAGTGGTGCTGTCACCTTGGGGTACCCTGGTGTTCACAGCTTCCAGTTTCTCAGCTGTTGAAATGCCCCCTCTTTGGGGCCAACTCTGGTCTGTCCACAGTTCCAGGGTTTTTTGTTTTGTTTTGTTTTGTTTTGTTTTTGTCTCACTTGTGGGTATTTAAAAAGAGAAAGCGGAAGAAAACAAAGAAAAGAATAAAAAATAAAAAGAGAATAATAAAAGCAGAAAGAAAAAGAAAATAAAAAAGGGAGAGGAAGAAGAGATAAGATTGTAAAGAAAGGAAGAAGGAATAAAAGAAGAAGGAAGTAACAAGAAGCAAAAGGAGTTGAGGGGTAAAATAGATAAAAACAATAAAAAATTAAAATAAAAAAAAAAACAAACAAAAAGAACCCCCCACCAACTCTTGCTGTTATCAATCTTGCCAAGCCGGTTTTTCTGGCCTAGCTGACTGCAGTGCCAAGGGGTGACAGTATCGCTTTTTTCCCTGTTCAGCACTCAGTTATCTTTGGGCTACTGTCCTCAGAGCTAGCCCAGGGCCTTTCTGCACTGGGCCTCAGGCGTATCTTCTGAGGTGGTGTGCGCCTACCGCGGTCACACACAGGCATTTATGTTCTCCCAGCTTTCCATGCACAGGCGTGGACTGTCGTGTGCGCACAAATGGACCCCCACGGAGGTTGCACACAGGTGCCTAAGATCTCCCAGCCATCCACGCAGGTCCCCGATGGCGCACGGGTGCCGAGTGACTGTAGCTCAGGTCCCTGGTGTCGTGTGGGCACCAAGAGACAGCAACACAGGTCCCCTGTTGGCGTGCTGGTGCTGATGGATCCCCACACAGCTGTTCCCAGTGGTGCATGGGTGCAGACAGTCGGGCAAGCTCCAACCCGCAGTCCTCCCAGGACTATGAGATTTTATCTCCTCTCTGAGATTTCAAGCAACCAGGTTTATCCCAGTGCTGCTAAAATCTTGTTTCGCTGAGAACGGAGTGGTTGACCTGGCTCCCTCCCTCCATAGAGTTTTATGGCCAGCGCTAGCCTGGGATCTCAGCCCCCACCCTGGTGTCTGCACTGCTGGAGTACTCTCCTTACCGTCTGTGTTTTTAATGTCCACTGCAATTTTTGATCTCCTGTTTTCAAATATGCTGTGTTTCTGATGTCTGTTTGCTCTGCTTCACCGTAAATCAGCCAGGTTTTTCTCTTGTGTGTAGGGGGAAGAGGAATGTGTTTCCTCCCACCGGGTCACCATCTTCCTTCTTATATTTAAGTCTTTTATCCATTTGAGTTTATTCTGGTATATGGTATAAGATGGTGGTCTAGTTTCATTTTTTTTTTTACAAGTACTAGTCCAGTTCTCACAACACCATTCATTGAAGAGACTACCTTTACTCTATTGTATGCTCTTGCCTTCTTTGTCAAATATTAACTGACCATACAGGCATGGGTTTATTTCTGCTCTCCATTCTGTTCCATTTATCTATGTGTCTGTTCTTATGCCAGTACCAAACTGTTTTCATTACAGTGGTCTTATACTATAGTTTTATATCAGGTATTGTGATCCCCAACTTTATTTTTCTTTCTCCAGATTGCTGATGCTATATAGGGTCTTTTGTGGTTCCATATAAGTTTTTGGAGTATCTGTTCAAGCTCTCTGAAATATGTCATTGGTATTTTAATAGGAATTGCATTGAATCCATAGATTGCTTTAGGTAGTATGGAACTGGAGAGCATTGTGTTAAGTAAAGTAAGCCAGAGGAGTGAAAGACAAATACCATATGATCTCACCTATAAGTGGAACTTAATCTACAATACAAACAAGCAAGAAAAATATAACAAGAAACATTGAATTAAAGAACAAACTGATAGTAACCAAAGGGGAGGAGGAGAGGGATAATGGGGGAATATAGGAGAAGGTGCATCAAGGAACATGTATAAAGGACACATGGACAATGCCAAAGGGGGTAGGTTCGAGGGTGGGAGTAGGGATGTGTGGGGTGGGGGGCTGAGTTGGGGTGAAAATGTAGACAACTATACTTGAACAACAATAAATAAAATAAAAATATAGAAAAAAAGATTGATTGGGGTAATATAGACACTTTAATTTTTCCAATCTAGGAACATGGTGTATGCTTCCCCTTATTTGTCTCTTCCTCAATTTCTTTCTTCAGTGTCCTATAGTTTTCTGAGTACAGTCTTTAACCTCCTTTGTTAAATTTATTCTAAGTTACCTTACTTTTTGTTGTTGCAATAGTGAATGGGATTTTTTCTGTTTCTTTTTCTGATAGTTCATTATTGGTGTATAAAAATGCCACTTATTTCTGAATATTAACTTTCCTGCTACTTTGTCAAATTTGTTTATTAGGTTGAGTAGTTTTTTGGTGGAAACTGCCTGGTCTTCTATGTACAATATGGTGTTATCTGTAAAAATGACAGTTTTACTTCCTTCTTTTCAATTTGGTTGTCTTTTATTTCTTTTCATCTGATCACTATGGCTAGGACTTCCAGTACCATGTTGAATAAGAGTGGTGAAAATGGACATCCCTCTCTTGTTCTTTATCTTAGGGGAAATGCTTTTAATTTTTGCAAATTAAGTGTGATGTTGGCTGTGTTTTTTTGTATATGGCCTTTATTGTGTTTAAGTATGAGCCATATATTCCTACTTTGCTGTGAATTTTTATTATAAATGGGTACCAGATATTATCAAATATTTTTCTGAATGTATTGATATGATCATATGATTTTATCTTTCATTTTGTTTATGTGATACATCACATTTATTAATTTGTGGATATTGTACCAACCTGCATCCCCCAGGTAAATCACACTTGATCATGGTGAATGATCTTCTTAATGTATTGATGAATCTGATTTGCAAATATTTTGTTGAGAATTTTAGCATCTATGTTCATCAGGTATATTGGCCTACAGTTTTTTTTCTTTGTTGTGTCTTTACCTGGTTTTGGAGTTAGGGTGATACCTGCCTAATAAAAAGAGATTGGAGGTATTCCCTCTTCTTGAATTTTTTTGAAATAGTTTGAGGATAGCTGTTAGTTCTTCTTTGAATGATTGGTAAAATTCACCCATGGAGCCATTTGTTCCAAGACTTTTGTTTACTGGGAGTTATTTTTTTATTACTGCTTCAATTTCACTAATAGTTATTGGTCTTTTTATATTTCTGCTTCTTCCTGATTCAGTTTTGGAAGATTGTATGTTTCTAGCAATTTGTCCATTTTACCCAGGTAGTCTAATTTCTTGGCATATAGTTCATAGTATTTTCTAATCATTTTTGTATTTCTTTGATAACAGTTGCAACTTCTCTTCATTTCTGATTTGATTTATTTGGGTTCTCTCTTCTTTTTTTTTAATAACTGTGATTAAAATTTATAATTTTTGAAAATCTATTCAAAGAACCAGCTCCTCAATTCATCAGTCTTTTGAATTGTTTTTTAAAATGTCTATATCACTTATTTCCACTGTTGTCTTATTTTCCATCCTTCCACTTATGGTGGGAATTTTTTCTTGTTGTTTTTCTAGTTCTTTAGGTATAGGGTTATATTGATTTTTCTATCTTCTCTATGCAGTCCTGTAATGCTATGAACTTCCCTCTCAGGACCACTTTTGTTGTGTCCCATAGGTTTTGGGTTGTTCTGTGTTCATATACATGTGTTTCCAGAATCTTTTTGATTTCTTACTTGATATTATTGATAACTCATTCATTATTTAATAACATGCTATTTACCTTCCATGTATTTATATGTTTTTGAGGTTTTTTGTTTTTTAATATATTTTATTGATTATGCTATTACAGTTGTCCCATTTCTCCCCCATCATTCCCCTACACCCTGCACACTCCCTCCCACCCACATTCCCCCACTTTAGTTCATGTCCATGTGTCATAAGTTCATCAGCTTCTACATTTCCCATACTATTCTTGCCCTCACCCTGTCTATTTTCTACCCACCATCAATGCTACTTATTCTCTGTACCTTTTCCCCCCTCTCCTTCTCCCACTCCCTTGTTGCTAAGTCTCCATGTGATCTCCATTTCTGTGTTTCTGTTCCTCTTCTAGCTGTTTGCTTAGTTTGCTTTTGTTTTAGGTGTGGCTGTTAATATCTGTGAGTCTGCCATCTTTTTACTGTCATATTTTTATCTTCTATTTCTTAGACAAGTCCCTTTAACATTTCATATAATAAGGGCTTGGTGATGATGAACTCCTTTAACTTGACATTATCTGAGAAGTACTTTATCTGCCCTTCCATTCTAAATGACAGCTTCACTGGGTAGAGCAATCTTGGATGTAGGTCCTTGCCTTTCAAGACTTCAAGTACTTTTTTCCAGCCCCTTCTTGCCTGCAAGGTCTCA